>JWIV01000034.1:21212-145144 GCA_000966865.1 Fusarium sp. JS626 | reverse complement strand
GGGGGGGGGGGGGGGGGGGGGGCAAACCACTTTGCATTGTTACACGAGATTTTGGCGTGGAGTAGGGGTTTACACCCTGCCCCCGGTCAGCAAATATCGCATCTTTGCGGGAACCCAGCATGTTTAACAGCGTCGCATATTGTTATGGAGACTCCCGTGGAGAACAATGGTCGTAAAGGCTAGACTAATACGAGTTGTTGGTACCCTGCGCTCCCTGTGGTAAATCTTTGGCGACGTGTCCACACACTCCAATGTGTTGTGGTAAATTCTTGGCGATGTGTCTACACACTCTAATGTGTATTCCTAGAGCGCTTTTTGTGATTGCGGGTGCTGGTACTTAGTTGGAGGCCGGGCATACATCTTGGGAAGACCTGCTCGCGACAGGCTTATGTAGCATAAACAACAATGCTGCATGAAAAAAATGAGAGTGTATTCGGTGATAAACGTGTGTTTTACTTAAAGACTACACCGTCACGACTGAGGATTTTCAACGGTCACCTATCGGTCACGGTCTTGCCGGTTATGTCTAATCATTTCTCCTGTATGGGTCTGGTGTCGCCAGTTTCTACATTTCGATAGATATGACTGGATGAATTCTCCTTTTCCATCTGTGATTTAGTTGCGTTTTGGGGTATCTTTGGGGGTTCTGGCATCTCGCCATCTTGAAACATCGTGAATCTTTTTCCGTTGATGAGGTTGAGCCATGATCTCATGTCCAGCAGAGTTTCGCGCGACGACGTCGCAAGGGTTGTTCGGACATCTTGTGGACGAGTTACTTCTTTATTGGACTATGCTCTCTGAAGGAGAAATCACTAACGGTTCAAATAATGTAACATCCCGTGCATAAAAAGAATAAAGATCTTTTTTAAGTCCAGAGGTCGAAACCCAGCGCCTCACAACATATCTTACACCTCACGCAACAAATTCTCAAACACATGCAAAGAGACGACGTCAAACAACACAACGCAGACATATTATTAACAACTGTAACAACAACAGTGGGATCGCCACTATCGTAAAATACACTCAAACTACCGGCCAGCCAGACCAACGGGTCAGTCAACGCGCCTTAACAACAAAGGTTCTTCAATACAACGACATGGCAAGATCATGATCAATACAACGTCGACACGTTCCAAATGCCCCCAATAGGTGCTTTTGACCCACCAGTTCCATTCGGAATGTTAACACGAACACAGATCAGCCGACATATGGAACAAATCATAGTTAGAAGAAAACATACAATCTAAGCATATGACTACATAAAATTATATAAATTCATAAGAACTTATCATAATTTAGATCATTCGAAATCTGGAGTAAAGGAAATAGTCAGAATTGTTGTACATTAAGCTAATCAAACTACCTGACTGGAAGAACCTGAGGCGGAACCCATCAACCACCAATGGCTTTCATCAATACTCCCTTTCTGCAGCAACAACACATTCATCTTATAAAAGGTTTCGATTGTAACAATTAATCACTTGGTAGAGATGCTTCGGTAGTGGTTACTTTGTATTTGTTGTATTATTACTTGTAGTCTATGTATGCCTCATTAATCCTGATATTTCCTCCTCTTCATTAATCCAACTCATTGGGTATTCTTTCCACTCATTAACTTCAAAATCATTATAGTTCCCATCTCTTATGACATCTTGATGCTCTCATAGGTGCAGGAGTTGCCCTGGTAGATGTACTCCCTCACACTCTTGGTGGTGGGATGGTCACCACCAGCATAGTCGACGATGGAGATACTCTTGTAATAAGCCTCAAAAGGACCTTGGCTGAAGTCTGTCATCCCCCCCGCCCAGGCTACCGTGCCCGGCGCGGCGTCAGGACGACCAGCAGTCCAAGTTCCCATCTTGATCTGGCATGGTGTTTGAGGGAACCCGCTGCCTCCCTTGGCATCGGCGTAGTTGAGGGTACGCACGACGACATCGTCGATCATCCAGTTGATAAAGGAGGACGTCCACTCGATAGAGTAGAGATGGTACTCATCAACAGGGTTTGCAACAGGGTGGAAAGCACCACGATCGTATGTGCTCACATCACCCTTGCTGAAGTAGTTGGACTGAACTTGAGCATTGTCTCCGCCCAACCATTCATAGTCTACAACCATTTATTAGTATGATGACGATATAAGTATTTCGAAAAGAGAGACATACCAATCTCGTCAAGGTTGTCAGACTGAAGCACAAGGCTGGTGACGATGCCAACACCGTTTGATGCCTTCAACTCGACATCGACACGGCCAAAGAAAATGTATTTGCTAGTCGCAATTGTAGGAGCCTGATCAAGTCCAGTAATTGTAAAGACAGCGCCGTGTTCGTTATGTGAGATTGATGTGCCAGCGTCTTCAGCGAAAGCATCACACGCTCCCTTTGTGAAGTCACAATGGACAGTGTCCTTGCCAAAAGCCGGGTCGGCGGGACAAGCTGAAAGGAGTGTAAGTCGTGTGTGTCAAGCCATGTTTGGGTGAAGAATGATAAACTTACTGGCTGTGAGAGGGTTACACTTTGTGAATGTCTGGGCTGAGACAAAGGGTGCCGCGAGGGCCAGAGCGTAGATGGCTTTGGAGAACATTCTTGCGGGAAGTTGTGTAACGGAGGATGGCAGGAGAAGGAAGAGGTTGTCAGCAAAGATGAATGGTTGTACAAAAAGGCAGGAAACAAAAAGATGAGATTTGTCTCTCACACACGTTTAATATAGCAGGAGATTGTTCGGATCAGGCAATTGGGCGAACGAGAGGCTGGTTTAAATCAATTTTTGGCTGGCTGGTGGTATGGAGGTTTCCCTTTCCCCAGCCCCAGCCTTGGCCCTGGACCCCTGTCACTGCCTCGGTTTATATCAATCAGACGATGGGTTGGGTGACCGTGATGGGTGATCAGTTCTCGTATTCCCTGCACTTGCGTTCACTAGCCAACCCCTGGCAAGCCGCTAAAGTGCTAACCACCCCAAAAACTCCAACAAGGCCGCAACGGAATGGGATCTCCATAAAAAGATGTACACCAATAGCTCGGTCACGCTAGTCGAAACCATCCTGTCCCAAGACAGAGGGAGCCCAAGGGGAAGTGAATCACCAGTTACTGTGGTGAATAAAATAACGGCTGGGACGGAATAGTCCAAACTCTGTTTCTTGTCTCCTGGCTTCTACGGCCTGCCCAGATCCGCTAACTAACAATAGGTGCCAGTGGGTGGCTGGCACCATCGGCGTTTTACCGACCAACGATACGAGCTCCCGACCGTCCTTTTCCCAAGGGTCTAGATCTCAGTGGACACCCACTTTAGCTCTCCCAGGCTGCGGGTGAGCGGGCTGTGAGCGAGCGAGCGATATGCGCGAAGGGACTTACGCTAACAAGACGCAAACAAAAAGTAAAAAAAACTGTCAGCAGAGGAGCAGTTCCTTTCCTGTTGCTGACGTCAGGACAGCAAACAGCCCACGTCTACCTAGACTAGGTTGACAATCCAGGGACTTTGAACTAAGCTGAGCCGATTTCCGTCTATGATCCTGGTATTTCTTCGTGTAGACTTTCTCTCAAGGACGGAAATCGGCTCGGCCGGACTGTAATGCTGGTCAGCCATACGAAATGCCCAGTGCCGAGATACGAGACTCAGAGCCAAGAAGATGTGAGGTTGCAAAAGAAAGTCACGATATGACCCGTCCATACAACGTAGTATGAATGCTTCTTGTCTTTTTTGTCCGCTCTAACCGATAGTCTGCCCTCCTTCATCGCTCTTAACTGACACCTGCATTACGCGCCAACTCGATTGAACCCTTGAGCCACACAATCCAGACCAGGGCTGTCCACTGATAACGATCAGTGGAGCTGACATGGATGCTGGGGCCGCTTTGACAAGTTCGTTCTTCCCCGCAGCACGAACGACAGACAATCTGCACGTCTTTTGTTTCGGAGAGTTGTAGATCTCGCGCATCTTTATATCTCCCCTGCGAGCATGGACCGATTTGATGTCATTGAGGGAAATTCTCAATTGATAGATCGTCCAACACAAGCCCAATTGTCTCAATTGAAATTGCGATAAACCTCTTTTTTGCCAAGCATCCCTAGACTTCGGATAAGAATCAGCCGTTCAATCATCGACTAAGCTTCCTTATGTGGGCAGCCCATCACTCAGCTGATCCGTCATGAGGTCTGATATCCCTCGGGCCCCCAGCTACCCCAGCAATGGATGTTTGCAGCAGTCATCGACACTTGGCACTGACCTGACCGCAACAACCTCTCTTTCTTCCCCGCTCTGGAAGGATTACTACTGCTAGTCTAAGCATCTCGCACACTTTGATCAGCATGCGAAAACGAAAAATACCTTCCCGATGAAGATATCGCGACAGTAAATCCCATGCAGACATGCAATGCATAGCTCGGCTGGCTTCGCTTCAATTGTCCCCGAGCAAAGTTATCACCAACGGTTTCTTATGCAATGGCACCTCGCATTGCACAAGTTCCTCCAGGGCGACAAGGCTGCGGTGAGGAGAAGCTCCAAGCTGCACGATGACTTCCAAGCTATCAATCGATAGATCTCAGCCTCATAGACTAGCGCTTCGGGGTGAACACCAATGCCGGGTATCCGTGCATTTCGGACTCAACGGAAAACTCCATCACGTGAAAGAGGAGCGATACTCATGATGCGTACATTGTTGGCCTACTTGCTCCGTTCACGATACGGATGCGAGCAAAAACGGAGGAGGCCTTAGTCCAAGGCACAGCCGCCGTAAACGATGGTAAAGCTCTAAAAATACCCGCTAGCTCAGGCTTTCACGCCACGATCCGAGACGGACTGTTGCCACGATAGTGAGGCTCAGTTCGGAGGACCCGAAGGTAAATTTGACCGCTTGCATATCCATTCCAACGTTCACGGTTAAGTGTGAAAATGACGTTGAACCCGGCAAAATGGTCGAAATTGAAAATGAGGCCTTTGCATCCGGCGGTATCGGGCTGTGTGAGTGTACCAGTGACTGTCGACCAAACAATGGGTTGGTACAGTTCCGTGCAAAAGTTCCGACAACGAGCCAACAAGAGATGATTGGATTAGAATAGATTATAGTTAGTATATTAAACTTAGAAAACTCTATATATAATCTTAGGACTATATTGTATAGAATTATAGAAATTAAAAATAACCTTTAATAATTTATATGATCTTTACAGGATATAGAATAGAGGAAATTGTCGGAACTTTTGCACGCCTACTGTAGTATCTGAAGTGGCTGGATAGTAAAATAGACTCCTACCAATGGCAATGCTGTATTAGGATTCACTTCACTGTATCCTCCAGAAACGATAAAATACTATTCAACACCCGATATATCTCCCACATGGCATGTCACTACACATCAAGCCTCATCACAGCCGCATGTCCCTTGGTCCCAGACCCATCAGACTCTCTGAACCAATAATCATACACCAGCTCAAAATCAGACTTTGCGTAACACTTCCGCGCCGCGATAGACTCGAAGTTCACAAGTAGCACTAGCATAATCTTCTTTCCTTTGTTCACCTCAACAGCATATCGCTTGGCATAATCAATAAGCTGATTAGCCAAGCCCTTTCGTCTTTCAGAGGGAAGCACGTAGATAGCATTGAGCACATAAGCCGTCTCGATGTCCGGAGGAACTGGGCCAAAATAGGTTGTCTCGGGGTCGAAGTTTTGTTGCTCCTCCCAATCCTTCGCAGCAGTTGCGGCATTTAGCGGGCCGCTTAGCACAAGTGATGCGATCCACGGTGAGTTTAGAACAAGGAAGAGATCATCTTCCGAGTCAGGACTGGGATCCGAGATGACGATGGTGTTTAATGCGGATGCATTTTTCAAACGCGACTCCCAGATTTCTTTGGGGAATTCGACTTCGCGGGCATAGGTTGAGCTGAAAGCCTCTGGAGACAGCTGGAGGGATTGAAGTCGGTAGGTTTTGAATTTTTCGACAAGTTTGTCCCATTGAGACGGGTCTGACAAGGATTTTGGTAAACTGATTACTTTGCTTGACATAGTCTGTAGTGCAGAATGATTGATGTCTCCTTGTTTGCTATGTTTGTGTTTTGATGATTGGAGGCTACTATATGTAGTTGATTGGAAGTGAAAATGCGGAGCAAATCTGACTGTGAGTCATTCACGGTGCTAGGCAGATATCGTGAATTGTGAAGGGGAATGATATATTACTTGCATGACGCTAGGCGTGGTATGAAACAAATCTCGACGACAGGAATTCTCATGGACAATTCTTTTTCGGGACCTCTCATCTCCGCTCAACAACCTTACCACAGTTGGTCTCATAAGAGGCAGAAAGATATTGTGATTGTAATTCAAAGCCCTCTTTTGAAGATGTTTACGTTCTAACTGGTTCGTGTTCGTGCTCCGATGTAAAACCTGAATCTTCATTAGTGAAAGGAAACAAAAAGGAAATGTTATTAGAAGTTGATTATTATGGATAGTAAAATACGTGATTCCGCCCGGAATTGACCCGAGGGCATCTCTTGGCACTTTATTAACGAGATGGAGTGATGGGGAACTACGCAATTTTCCTCCATCCCATAGTTAACCATCAAATGGTCTTTTTGCCTCTTTTGTGCATCTTGACTCGATAGGTACGAGACAATGCTACGCCGTAAGTCAACTGCAGACTGTATCAAGGATTCGTTCAGAGGGACAGAGTCCGACTACCCTTTACACGTCTCGATCTGCGAAAACGACCTATCGACCTTACAGGAAGTGCTTGACTCTCCCGAGGCTTCATATTTATTGGTGACTGGCGATGGAGGCTGGGGTACTCCCCTTCATGTGGCAATCTATCTGGACAACATCGAGGCAGTAAATCTTCTTTTGCAAGCTGGTGTTGACGTTGCTGCCAACTCGCCTGTACATGAACAACGCTTGTCACCACTGGCACTCGCCGCGAGTCTGGGTAACCAACGACTGCTTTGGCGATTGTGGAACCATCTGCACTCCCGGCCTGAAGCAAATAATATTCAAAATGTTGATTCTTGTCTTTCCCAAGCCTCGATAAACGGACAAATCCCCATCTTAGGTGCTTTACTAGGCTGGTGGGAGTGGACCGCGGAAGCCAAGAACGAAGCCTTATTCTGGGCGGCGCGAAGCTGGAAGGTATATTCTGCAGAGCTTCTTACGACTGAGTTGTCATTCAGTCAAGAATCCTTGGACAAGGCTCTCGGATTTGCAGTGGGGTTTAAGCCTTTATTGGGAGATAAACTCACCATCGATTACAACGGCGATGATTATCTCGAACAACAACTTTTGATCTCGCACTTAGTTGACGCCGGAGCTGATCCAAACGCTATCATTGACAGGCGACCTATCATTTTGACTGCCACTCGTCACATCAATCTCGTAGGAGCTTTGAAGGTGTTGCTGGAGAAGGGAGCCAACCCTAACGCTACCGACCACAACGGGAAAACAGCGTTGCATTTTCTTGCCTCACCAGCTGCTATTCACCAAAGCGGACCTGATGTGCGCATGAATGAGACCGGTGTTCGCCTCCTTCTCGGCCAAAATGCCTCTGTCCTCCAAGGAGATGATGAGTCTGGAGCAACTCCTCTCCATGCGGCTGCTTTTGGCGCGAATCTCAACATTCTACAACTATACTTATAGTCTTGTCCAGCAGAGGAAATAAGGCAAACCCTGGAAATCAAGAACAAGTATGGTGAGACGCTACTGCATTACGCAGCAGCGGGAGCCAAATGTGATATTGCCGAGTTCCTCATCAGTCAAGGTCTTGACGTCAATGGCACCAACTCAAACGGCTGGACACCCTTGCATTGCGCCTTAACACCAGCTTCCCAGGGCTCTCAACTCAATGGCCTTTCCAAATCGATATCCGATGCATTAAAGTTAGCCGAGCTACTTCTCTCTCACGGGGCAGATCCTCTTGCCGTTACTGCGGAGGGATGGACACCACTGCATTGTCTCGCCATCTTTGCTGGTAGGAAGAAAAACCATATCCAACTCATACATTTCGTGCACCATCTTGCCCAGCTTGGCGTCGATATTCACGGTCGAGCTACATTCATCTTCTGGAATGGGCTCGGCGATAAAGAACCCAAGTATTACTACTGGGGACACGAAGTCCAAGAGAGCATTGGAAAATCTGAAAGTTCCGGAGCGACCATGCGGTTCGGTTATACTGCACTACATTTCGCCGCTGCTCACGGTAGCATGGGTCTGGCCAAGGCATTACTTGAGCTTGGAGCTGATCCACTTTGTAAAGATGCCAGAGGAAACACAGCTATCAAGGTAGCAACGCATTCATCACTGATTGATGACTTCCCGGGGACACGACAAGCTATCGTAGAGCTTTTAACTGAGGCAGCCAGTCTTGATCGATCTCAGGGGCAGCATGAATATTAGAGGTTTATCAATTTGTGCAAACAAGTTCAACAGTGGCTGACACCAACAGATACAGTGTTGGGTTTTCATGGTTACTCAAAATACCATGTCCCCACATATCTCTTCATCATGTTTGTTTTGAATTTGAACAATCAGTCTCCTTCGTTTCTTTTCTCACCGTTCTCCTCATAATTTGCTTTTGTCTTACTTGGACCATCGCCTTCCTATTTCTTTTTAATTCGAAATTCTTGTTGCAACGTGTTTTCAAGAAGTTTGGGGGCCAAGCTTGGTCGAGTTTCAACTTGCATTGCATCGCACTATCAGCGAAAGGTCTGGTGAGTCTTGAACCCAGGTAATAGCTAGTTCAAATCAATACTGAGACTTTTCTTCCAGAAAGTATAGTTGCGGACAGGTTCCACCGCTGGCTATCTTAAGGTCAGTATTTAACTTTCCGTCGTTCCAGTGGCCCCGTAGATCATCGACTGACTACCTTGTGGTATAGACAATAATAATACTACGCAGAAGACATCATGTCCAACATGGCGCTGTCTTTGCGAGACCAACAGGATAATGAGTCCGTTTCCTCTGTCGACAGCTTCGATCCAGACCCCACCGTTGTACAAAAGACCATCACTCGACAAGAAGCCATCGATCAAGCCGAAGATTTTATTCACAAGATTAGTAGCCTCGACTTTGACCAAGACGCCCTGAAGCCAAGAATGACCGAGTGGATGAGCGAACCTATTCTCCGGGTCCTGCCTCCTGTTCTGAAAGCCAGCGTCCGTCTGTGGTGCTGGCACTATAGTCCGGAATGGTTCTACAAGCTCTCCAAGTTTCTCGACGAGGATTTGTCGGAGTGGAACTACACCGTCGAGATCCCGAACCGACGAAAGGACATGGCTTGGTGTGGTCTCGGTGCGGACATTCTTCGCTTCTACGTTGCCGATTTGAAACCACTGCGCAAGGGACTCCCGGAGCCAGAGCGCCGAGAACTCGTCAACAAAGTCCGAAACGGTCTATCACTCTTCGCCGACTATCACGATGAAAAGATTCGTACAATGGAGATTGAGACGCAGGCTCAACTACAACAGGAACGAGACTCCATCAACGCTGAACGCAATGCTTTCCTTGCCGCATCTGAACTCCAGAGCCAGGCCATGCTCGACTAGGGGCAGAGTATGATGTTTGCTATGGAGAAGCTGCATGCTGGGCTTGTGGAGGGACCTCGGATGTTTCCGGTTCTTGAGAGGCGGTGGTATCGGAGTCTCAAGGAGGAAGGGATTGTTCCTGTTGACCTTCGTTGCCTCGCTGAGTACTTCTGTAATGATGACGATGGGTATCGTTTGTCACAGCTGGAGGCGTCGTTTATGGCTGGGGAGACGGCAGGGTCTTGAGAGTTGAATTGGGTGAGCTTCTGATCAGGTCTTTCAGTGTCAGGCTAGCGTTGGGAAGAAAGGGCTTCTAAGACAAGAGTTAGTTGAATGAAGGTAGCTTCTGCCAATCATTCCAGTAGATGTAGGCACGGTTTGGCTGCAAGATCACTGGACATTGAGTAAAAGTCTGCGCCTTCTGTCAGAGCCTTTTATCAACGGGCTTTGGAGAACTGTGTAGACAAATTGTTCCCTCATAGTAGAAGAGAACCGATAAAATTTTCAATCTCATATTGCTGAAAACTGCAAATAAGGCCTTAAAAGCATAAGTTATTTTTCAGGTGGTAACAGCTGTGGCAGCTGGCCGTCAGTGAATCAGAGTGGGGAAGGTGCAGCACTCGATATCCAAATCCCGGTCAAAGACCTTTCTTTTTACTTTGAAAATTCTAGCCGCTCCTTCTCTTTTCATCACACTTGATGGCTCAGATCAGGTAACAAAACCAGCCCTCACTTTTGCTCCTTTGACTAATCTTGCCTGCCAGGTTTGTAAGATCGTCCAAGTTAACACCCTCCCGATAAAATATCCTCAGATCTACCAAACAACGACCAGAAACAACAAACTTCAACAATGAACATGTCTAGTCTTGAAGATGGCTCCGATATAGGGTCGAGAATCGTCTCAATGATCAACCTCGGTATGAAAGTCCGGACCATCGGAGTCGACATGTGTCGCATAATACCAGTCGACGAACTCATCCACGAGAAGAAACTGGCATTCTGTGAAGGTATCGTCGCTGAGATTTTTGAAGCCGCGGGATTCCGAAGAGAACAGGCTCGCCAGTGCTGGGACCGAATGGTGAACCGACTCATGAACGACGAGTTCCTCAAGGCCACAACCATCACCAACTACAGCGGCAGGACAAGGTCTCTATGCAATAATATAGAGGAGACGCTAGCTCTACAGGCCAAGACAGATAAAATTGTTTGCATGCCAGCATCTCTCCTTGCTTCTGCCATTGCTGCTATAGCTTTCCGAAAACTCCGACCTCAGGGTGGCAGGATGCCGCCAAAAAGACAGAGAGAGTTCACTAGGATGTTTGGTGACATGGAAGCCATTCAGTGGTTGCCCATTGCCATCCGTGTATGGGAGAGAACCGAGGGCTGTCGTTTCATCATCGAGCTTGATCAAGAAGTAAGCGAGCCTGTGCTTCGCCAAGAAACCTGGGAGGGGCGAAGAATGTGGATTGTCACGACGCGAAAACCAGATCCCAACATTTACGAAACCATATTTCGCGACGCGATCGCCCCCACCGCCCAAGATGAGGAAGTCACAAAGCCTATGGTCGTTCTCTCTGATGTTTGTGACCGTCCTGTTTCATCTGTCGAGAACGACGAACTAATTCCTTCGAAGTTATCGCTTCCGAGCACCCTGGACAAAAAGGCCGACAACGACACGCTCCGAGAGGACGCTTGCGAAATGAAAGAGCTTGGGAAACGACTCTCGAGCCCGGAACGCGTGACTGTACGGCGTCTGCGCAGTAGAATCATCAAGTTCGTACATGATGCGGATAAGGACCAAGACGTGAACTTGTATAGAAACGACAAAGAAGCTGAGCGCAAGATCAAACTTGAGAGGAGGCGTATGAAAAGAGCTACTAGGGAAGCCAAAAAGTCAATTGGCGTGTACGAACATTACGAGGCTCTCTAGAAAAGCATCCTTAATGAGAACGGCACTATCCCCGAGAGCTTTCGTGAGCTTGTTCATCAGGACTGCGATTCGAGCCAGATAATTCACCTGACAGAGATGGAGAGCGATTTTGTTTACAAGAGATCTGTACAAGACAAAGAGAACAGTACTCCGAAAGCTGATTAAGTATCGAGATGGAAATGCTAGGTTTTGGAGGATGAAAAAGCATGTGATCTGGAGAGGATGAAGAGACGATCTGTAATGTATTGTGGACAGGTTCAGATACAAGCCGTGTGGCTCTTCGTGATCTAGTTGAGCCCCCGAGATTTGTTTGACAGAATAAGGTGTATATGGGATTCTGCCAAGTTGTACAAAGACTATATATAGAATTTTCGAATGATGAATGAGACCTGTCATGTTATCTCATTTTGTGAACAGACAACCTAAACAATGGTTTTCCTTTTAGAATGTCCTGTAAATCCAGTTTAATGACAGAAGTCGGGTGGTTGCTTCCATTAACAATATCTACAAGCTACGGCATTTAGTATGTTAATAATTATTTCTTAAACATTGAATAAGATATGAGTCTATTTCCAGCTATTAAAACATAGAAGTTTTACAGCGCTGTCACAGTTTAATCATAACACATCCCCGTGAGTCAGCACAGGCTAATAGCCCCTCGGTTAAGACTAAACCAATGAAACACGTTGCATGAAAACAAATAGTTACTGGTAACCGAGTTTATACAACCTACCATCGCATTATCCCTCTTGCATCCTGCTGTAGCATAATGGGCACCTTCCATCAATTTGTACATCTTCCATACGACATAAGATATAACATTTATATCCTAGCCACGCCCCGACGCGTGATCCGTGTTGAGGAGCGGCTTTTGAATCCCACAGAAAAAGAACCCTGGTACGAAACCCACGACAGCTATTTCGACTATGCATATGAAAGTTTCTGTAAAGACCTAGGAAATGGCTGGCAGAACTTCAATCTTAAATTGCATCCCGACATAGCTCACTTCGCGCACAATTGGCGGAATCAGCTCCCCTGGCCATCGACACAGCGGTCTCTGGATGCATATGGCTTCACCTCTAGTCGGCCAGCCTATGAGCCTTGGAAGCCGTCGAGGGACACACCGCGTATTCCAACCGAGTGGCTCATCGATTCCCCGGAACTTGCATTCGTATTGAACCGCAACTGCTATTTGTTCAGCGATGCGGAGATCCCGGTATTCTTACACGTCTGTGTTGAGTCGCGACAAGCACTTATGGAATGGGGTTATCGACTGTTCTTTTCGACGCGCACGACTGGACCCCGCACCTGGTTCAATCCAAGGAGAGATCGATTATATATTCCCTTCAACCAAGAAGACTTCCCTCGACGAAATAGCGATGAATATGCATCGTACGAACTACCACCGATCCCTTACCCACGTATCAAACTTACGTTGCTTTCGGGATGCAAATGGGATATCGGGATCTACAGTGTGCAGGATTTGAAAGAAATCAGGAAAGTCATCCTTGGAGCGCCTGGAAGGATCGAGGATGACACTCTTGCTCTTTACCTTGGGAGAATTCTTCCACTTCTCTCCAATGTCGAAGAACTATTGCTCGAAGATTGGTCGCTAGATGACTTCGATTTTTGGTTTGACAATACCGGTGCACCGATACTACCATCTCCCACTGCAGCGTCTATTCGCTGTGTGCCTGTCGAAGACATGGATGTCGTAGGGTCTGCCTTTTGGCCAAGCGACAGCCCATACGAGGAATGGAGAACGAGTTGTTACACAGGCACTCTTACCGACTATTTTCGTCCCTTCAAGACCACTTCTTCCGAACCTTACCACGCAACGAAAGCCAAGGAAATCCGGGCACGGCTTGTTGACTGGAAGTCCAAATCCAAGACAGCCCAGAAGGCGGACGTGCGGATCCCTACCATTCGTCATGTCAACCTCGTCCCAGAGTCTTGCGCAGAGCTCTACGTAGACAGCCGGTACGGCCTCTGGAAGGCCATTAGTTCTCTTACAGACGAAGAAATCCGTCAGCCAGATTTCAGAAAGAGGTTCCTAGAGATGAACGTGTTTCCGCTCCCTTTTAACATCCACTGGCGCAGCATTAGGGTGTACCACCGGGGATGGCTGGAATTACTGGATGCTTTGCAGCGCCGCACTGAAGAAGTCACGAATCCGCTGCTTGACGAAAATCAACTACAGGCTTGGTTCTTAATGAATCGGCTTCACATCACAGAGCCACTGTCTACTTTTGTGTAGATAAGCAATTCCCATCTCTTGCAGATAAATGACCTTAAGGAGGTGTATGTCAGTTTAACAGGGCCTATGTAATGGCGCAAATGATAGTTGAATAAAATATTAGATAAGACTCTTGAAAATTGTCCAGCCGTAGAGTTCCACGGAGTATGTAAGGTGCTTTTGTACTCTTGCTTGCATACCTAGATAATCTTATACTACGGTCTGCGAAACGGATGGGCTTCTGTATTCAACACATACTCATCCAGATTCACCAAGTCCGGAGGTGAGAAAATGAGGTAGAAATACTTCAGGGTTTCGGACAACCAGAAACTCTGTGTGATTCGTCAGTATAAAGTAATTAGTCACCAGTTGCAGTAGCTTACCTCCATGGAGTCAATCTTGACAGTCTCTGGATCGACAACATCCGCGATGCCTGCATTGGCATGTTCCGTGGATGTGTACCGAACAATAGCCTGGAACATATCCCATGCCATATCCTGCCAATGAGGATCTGCGGTGATTCGATACATAATGAAGATACTCTCGATAGCTTCTGGTCGAAGCAGATATCTTGGGTCTCTGGCATGTTGAAATCCTGGAGGAATAGACTTTTTCTGAGGCGTCCAGCGCTCAATTTCAAATTTGCATGGCTCGAGGGTCGGACAACGCGCAAGGTCGAAAATCTCGGGCATCATGCCCGTCGGGAACGCCTTATAAGCCCACCCACAACCCCGGGCGAGTCTCTCTCCAATATTGACATACTCGTCGATTTCCAAAAGCTTGCCGCCAAGAGCGAACATTCCTCCTGTAAAGCAAGTAAGATGCTGACTTTCGGTGCTCAACTCGATCTTGTTATCGTTGATGCGAACGTCGCCAGAGAAGAGAATGTCATTTTTCTCTGGCAGCATAGGTCGATAGAGTAGATTCTTTATCACGACATCCATGGCTGTACGATACATGACCTGATAGTTCCCATCTACGCCGCCTAGTAGAGCATGCATCTTAGGCAGATACTCATACAAGGAGTCGGCGAGTGCTCCGAGGGAAAAGGTGTTGTCGTGTACTTGCTCGTTCTGAAAATCGAGACAGAGGGGCCACATGCCCGGTAAGAGCGTATGGTTCTGTGTTTTGATCAGGAATTGTGTCACACGATCTGTGGCATCGTAGAACTTGGGATCGCCGGTAATTTGCGAGAGTCTTGTGAACTCCATGACCAAGGAACTAGGAGACGCGGAGGGATCGTGAATTCCAGCAATTTGCTTTCCGTTACGGGCGTCCTCAAAGTTGAGCCAGAAGCCAGGCAGCCGATTAGGCGTGTCGAAAGCGACGTAAAGCATCTCTCCGAGTTCAACGGCCTTCTTAAGTATTACCTCCTCGCCACTTAGTTCATAGGCGCCAAGAAGACCTCCAAGGTGACGGATCGTCGTTTCGAACAAGTTGACGGCGCCTTCATGAGTTTCGCCCCAGTTGAGCGTAGCTGCTGCTTGAGCAGCCTCGCTAAATTCCGCTTTGAGATCCATGATCCAGAGGGTGTCTAGGGAGTCGACCAAAGTTGCTGCCCAGCCTCCAAAATTATCCTTTCCTTTGATGGAAATGGGCATGAGTTCGTCTTTCATCCAGGCATACTGCTTGTATGACCTGTAGCTGCGGAGAAACTCATCTCGAACGGCTTTTTGTCGACTTTTCGTAGCTGAAGTATGTTTGAACTTTCCGTTGTTGGCCTGAACTTGGGGTAGTTTATGAGGCTTCTCAGTTGGTAAGGGCTTGGTATTTGGCGGAGGAAAGAATTGGCGTTGAGTAGACCAGTCAAAAGAGCTTGGTTTGAATTGTAAGCGACTCTTGGGTGCAGATCCAGGTGACGATGAAAGGTGCCAGAATAGAAGTAAACCGATGATCGTGGCGACCAGCACCGTGCGTGATTTACGTAGCGAGGGTGGTGAAGAGAGCCAGAGCATGGTGCAACAATTGAAAAGGAAACAGACAAGAAACGGTCGAAATGTCTCTACTTCAACAATTTCAAATGAGCGACGTATGATATGGATAATAGTGGTGCTTCATGGTCGCCCTTGGACCAAGAGTTAAAAAAAGACAGATGCCACTGATAAAAGCAGCCTGACGCTTACATGAGGAGCAACCCACAGATAATGACGAATCATGAGGCGCTGTTGGTTGACCCTTGTATTTCATCCCTGGTAAAACATGTGAATGCACCAATCACAAATCTCGCTATCGCCAACGCTGAAATTGCTCCTGAGTCGAAGGGGGCTGGGCGCGTAAAATGCTCCGTTACAAATAAATTCCATACAAGTTTTATGCTGTTGGCTCTATCATCTGAGTAGCTCCATGCTGTTGGTTGTTAGTCGGTGAATTGTGTGGTGGTCTGAGCCAGCGTCCAAAATGGGGAGTTTTCACCATCCTGCTGTCCATAATGTTTGCAATGTCTGTTTCTCTTTGTTTTAGATTGCATTCCTTTCTTTGAACCAAAATGCGTCGACTTTTGCCTTTGTTGCTGTTCGCTTCGGTGACGTGCGCTTCACCCTGTGACACAGAGCCTTTGTCTCTCCCAATTCGCGATGTCCAAATTCTACCGAGTGTTAAGAAGTCTCTAATGACGGGGATCCCTGCCAAGATTGGATCTCCCGAGCAGAATATTGTGCTTCTCCCTTGGGCGTAAGTGAATCACTAGCCGTCTCATGACTATCGTTTACTAAATTATTGAATACAGAGAGTTAAACAACACTTGGATATACGACGACCAACCCTATTGCGACAAGACGGTTATCTGGAACGACCGAATCTGCGAAATCAGAAGAGGTGGACTGTACAGCGAAGAAGACTCGAAATCCTTCCTCAAAGCCAACGACATCACGAACGCAGGCGGCGCTACGGATGAGGCAACCTTCCAGGGTTCCGAAGCCGGAATCAAGAAGCTCGTATCAACTAGTCTTGCTGGCACCGACAATATTACTCTCGAAGGGGCACCGGCCGTCGTGGACTTTCCGATCGGAATACCTCGTCTCAAATGGGATGCTGGTTACACCCTGCTCCATCCCCTCGGCCTGGGATCTAACTCAACCTACCTCAATGCTCTCCGGGCGACAGGCAAGATAAGTTCCCGGGTATGGTCAATCTTCTGGGGAAGAATGTGGGTGAAGAACCCCATTGAAGGTTCTCTGGTACTCGGCGGCTACGACGAGGAGAAGGTTATCGGGAAGAATTACACGGCACCACTCGTCTACGATGATTACACTGGCACTCCCGGCTGTTGGACTGGCATGAAAGTCACTGTATCAGACATCCGTGTCAATTTCCGCGATGGCTCTGATGAGAGTATCTTCCCTTCCAATACTGCGCTGCCGTGCTGTATTGTCCCCCAGAGACAACTCCTCCTCGAGGCGCCTGGCGCATATGTTTCGAACTTTGAGAAAGCAACCGGATTCAATCATACGGAGTCCTCGTTTGGACTCCACTGGTCAGCTCGACTATTTGATGCCGATAAAGTGTATGTTGACCCATTCTGATTATTGAGCATCAGCTAACCTGTGATTAGATTCGATGGCGATATTACCTTCCACCTCGACTCCGGCTTACAAGTCAGAGTTCCGAACGACCAGTACATCGTTCCTTTCGTCGACATCGATCGCAGTGGTGCTCGAGTTACCAAGTCAAACGTCAAAGAGCTGCTGATGAACGGTGTCGCTGATCAACCAGCGACACTCGGCCGGTACTTCCTCACCGCCGCGTACCTGATGGTAAACCACGACGCAGGAACTTTTACACTGTGGCAGGCCAACCCATCGAGTAAAAGCAAACTGGTCCGAGTCTTTGACCAGGAAACTGCCGATAAATGTGGTGAAGGTGCCAGCGGCATAGTCCAACCAACCGCAAGTGAAACACCGATAAAAGAAGACGAGGCACAACCGACTGAAGAGGCAGAAGCGGCGTCTTCACCCTCTGGGGCTGTCATTGGTGGAGCAGTTGCTGGTGCTGTAATTGGACTTGGCATAGTCATCCTAGGTATCTTCTTTCTCTTGCGTCGAAGAAGAAACGCTGAGTCGAGGAATCAACCACCTTCGCCTCCAACTGAGCTACAGATGAAGGACGACAAATCTAACTACCCGACTTGGTGTCAACCACAGGAGATGCCAGGATCTAAACCAATGCCGTCGGAAATGCAAGGACATTCACATTATGTGTACGAGTTAGATAACAATACCCCCACAAGGTAGTCAATGAGAGTTGAGTGGTGAATGGCCTATCAAGCGGCCAGTTTATAGTTGTGGTACATTAATTTATGGCTGTTCTAGTTCCCTGAAACATATCATTAGTGCGGACTACTCAAGAATATACTCATACGATCTTTTTTCAATTCAAACTGTGCTGGCATTTAACTTTCTTCATAGCCTCAATATCCATTCATTATCCAAAACATTTGAATGTCCTCCACGGTCAATAAAGTCTGATTCCTTCACACCTTTTTGCTTATTCTGCTTCGCGGTGAACAGATTTTGAGTTTCTGTGCACAACTCGAAGTGTGAAAGATAACTTGACTTGGAAAACACGCGGTCGCGATCACAGATGGGTATTTTCCCCTTCTCGTGCTGAATCTCACAGCCTTTGCAGTTCAAACCATACTCGACACCCCCTGTGCGCACATCGTACCACGGATATACTGTACAAGACATAAACCGATGGACCTCCTTATCATAGCGTAGTCCTATCAAATAGCATGCATCTTGGGTAAGAAGACCGAGGGCTGATAGCCTGGTTAAGGACTTCAGCTCGGCTAACAGTGATGCTGGCCTTTTTGCTGGATGTCGATCGAAAGAATAGATCCCAGGAACTGTCCGCAGTGTGTTTCCGAGTAGGTTGTGTAGACGCTTTGGAAGTATTTTGGTGAGTCTGGAAAACGTTGACAGGGTGATGACACGTAATTCAGGAGAATTTCGAATACATGAGAAACAGCAGCGCGTGATAAGTGGGAGAAATAAGAAGCCTGCGAATTCGTTGCAGTAGACACAATTTTCACGCGTCAAGGCGCTGTACAAATCGCTGATTGTAGAACTTTTGGCTAACCGCACTCGAACCAGATTTCGAAGACACTCTAGGCCATACTTGATAACGAGCTGAAATTCGTGAAGCTCATTCGAGTAGTTACGAGCCCGTCGACTAGTATTGCGGAACTGCAGGTAGGAGTGAAGGTCCAGACTGCGTAGAATAATATTCAATATCTCGTTAGGAAGTATCTCGAGGGTCCCGAGGCTCGTGGTAGATAAATCGTTAAAGATTTGAAGAAAGTCGAGAACAATTTGCTTTTCAAAAGGAAGCGATGGGACAAGCACAAGATCGAAATCATGGCGATGATATGTGCAAACGTCAACGACAGTAGCAGGATCCATGCTTTTAGTTGTCATTTTTGAAGTAGGAATAGTTTGTGACTCATTTGAGCGTCTTACCTTCTTAGAGATGATTATCACTGCAGCGTAGGTGATTTCGGGCCGAAGTATCATCCGGTCGACGTTCACGAGACGTCTACTTTTCGTCCTGCTATGTAAACCGATAGAATAACGTGGAGTAGTGATTTGTCGCTCTTCAAGTATAAGGATGGAATTAAAAACAATATCGTGCGCTCTCAAAGGTTTTCTATACCATACGAAAAGAAATTAAGCATTCAACAATTTACAAACTGGCGGAATCACAAAAGGCTTCACTTGCAGTTTTCAAATGTCTGTTAAGCTATCCAGCGAGTGTAGAATCCGAGTATCGGAAGACAAAATAGTTAAACGAATGTCCAGTCTGGCAGGTCTCTTAAAAAGTCTCATGATCTGAAGTGAAGTCAAATACCCAATTCGGCAGTATTCCCCAAGTCTTACTCCAAACTTTACCAAGGTGGTACTACTGACCACAGATGGCATTGTTCGGGTCGGCACTACGAGATCTTGTTAGTTGACGGAAAATAATGGATAAGGCTGAACGTACACAAAGTTCCATCCTGAAATCGTCGAATCACCGCCCTTGGCACAAGCGTTGATCTCGTTCTGAAGACGCAAAACGCAGTCAGCATCAGCGAGATCAAATCCCTGGCCAGTATTCGTATTCTGAACTCTGAATTCAAGCCTCTGCGTAGGCGAATGCTGGATGCACAGACTCTTGGCCTGGCCGGGAAGATAGCTACCCTGGAAAGCGCCAGTTCCGTCGGAGCTCCGACAGGCATGCTCGACATGGTTGCGAGCGGCGTCTCTGTCCTGCCAGTCGTCGCCGCTGGTGAAGCATCCTGCTGAGACGGGCTTGAGGGACATGCCGATGAAGGCACAGAGGAGGGCAATGGAGCTGAAGGTCTTCATTTTGGGATACGAAGAAGGGGGTATTTGGTTGAATAAGTGGTTTAGTATGCAGTGTCTGTCTGTTTGTTTGTGATAAAGATTGGAAAGGGAGGGGGAGACGATGGCTTATATAGTAGTTGTAGGCCCTTTTTAGAAGACACTGCCTATAAATATACTGAAGTATTTATCGTCACGACCTCAGACTCCCACCCCGTTCAGCTGAAAAGTCCTAGCCTCAAGAATAAAATGACAAACGTAAGCATGTAAAACCACTTGACGATCCTATTCGGAGTTCCGTTTTTGCCACATATGTTTGAAAGACGATCTTTCTCACTCAACTCGCCATGTCTAACATCAAATGAAAAGATGTCATCCAATGGATTATCCTTTGTGAGACTTGAGTGAGGAAGCCGAGGGGGTTGTTTCACGAATCGCATGAGAAGGATTCTTGGCGCATAGTTTACAGGATTCCGTGGCACAATAAGCTGAGAGCTCATGAAACTACAAATGGATTTCATGTCAACGTAGGACAATATGTCATCGTCTACCATAGAGTCCTTGTGAAAGGGAGACATCGAGCTTCCTTGTGGTCCTGAACTATTTTTAGATCTCCCAGCCATAATCCTTAAAAAATCGTCATAAGGCATTACAGTCCTACCTATAATAGTATTATTTTGGTTAAGTTAGCATTGACTCTAGCTTGCAGGATTCATGTGCAGGTCCTCCTTACAAGTCGTTAGTCCGTAGGTGTTGATATCTCACTCCGTTCAAGGTATGACGCGGCTGTGTAAGCACCTGTGTATATTCCGAAGCCCGACGGGAAAGCTACCGATATAGGGAGGGAACTTGCCACAATTCCCACGGAGCTATGATAGAAAGATGACATAATACTTATGAAAGTTGATCTACTTTTTACGGCTATGGCTGTTGAAGGCTGGTACTTATCCACCGGTTTAGGAGATTTCTCAGCTGTGGAAAACCTTTTTTACAGACCTTATGAAAACTGCTGTAACCTTGATCTATCCCACCGAGATGTCGACTAAGTATGTCCCATCATTATTTATTTTATTGCATTCATTGTCACTATGACAATAGTATTCCTATTTCGTCCCCTGACAAATTATCAGAAGAAACTCAGTGCCGGGTCATTGTCATCCGCCCAGTCATAAGTCGGTATCGAAATCCCTGCATTACTCATAGACTCGCACCACGTATTGTAACCACTAATTATAGAAGCCGCCTCACTATCAGCCACGCCAGTCATAAATGATGTGTTGTCACAATATGTGCGGGCGCCTTCTTCCTCTAAATGTGGCCAGCACAACTTAAGTGTGATGTCGCGACATTTGGAGCTGTTGGGGTTCAGTTCAGCCATGGCACCCATGATGGCGAGAGAGGCTTGGATCTGTGAGCGCCAGTCGGGCGCCAGTGAGTGATGAGGGTTCTGTCGTAGGCAATGAACTGGAATTAAAGTCGCGTGGAACAAGAAGTATCTGGCATTGTTAGCTCGTTATCCAAACTAAATCACATGATCGAGAACCTACAGGATATAAAACGCAGCGAGTCTTGAGTGCGAACGAGAAGTCCAGTAACCTTGGATATGCGTGATAGATTCCTTAGCAGCATCAAGACATCTGAAAACAGCCAAGTTTTCACTACTCGTCAAGTTCTGCTGAGCGTTTTGGGCCGATGAGCGCGCCCAACGCACCAGGAAAGGACGGTACATGACAATCCTGAGATTTCGATAGCGCCATTCTGAAATACCCATGCCGAGCGCATATTCAGACTCCGGTGGTGGAAGAGCGAGGTAATAGTATGGTACTTGAGCAAGCCAAGAGCCGATGCACACGTCGTCTAGAGTAATCAACTCTGTAGCTGTTGGGAAAGGACTGGTGATGAGACGGTTGTAGACAGGCATTGTGCTGAGGTGGTAGGCTGACTGGACGCGGATGTATGTGTACATCGTTATGCCCTCTACTTCAGGTGGGCAGTGGGTGGAATCCTGTGTAAGATCCTAAGCAGTATATCAGTATTCAAATCCGTCAGTCGGCGAGCAGTTACTCACTTTCTCGTGTATGTTCTGAGGAAACGCCGTCTCAACACCAGCCTGCGGCCAGTTCAAGGGCCTTCCATATGTGATGGTAGCGCCTACGTCCAGAACACATAGACACCACCATATCCTGCGTCGCGTTTCGCTTTGTAGTGGTGAAAGACTGTTCCCTTCCAAGTCCTTGTGGAGGCCTAATCCTATCGCTAACCTTATAGCTAGACCACCGTAGTTGAAGCCAGTGTTCGGTTTGTTCCGTTTCTGCATATAATTCGACGACAAGCTGAAAGCTTGGACAAGTGTCAAATTCCCAACCTCGAGGTAATTTGAGAATAGGCTCTTCTGTGCTGCTTGAAATATTGGTAGATCAGTAGCATCGGCGACGTTACTGCTCGCGAATGACCCCAAAGCCGCAAGAATGTTTGCGAGTGTGTTCCAGTGGCCTTTATTGGCACAAGGCAAAGTCCCTGCATACTGTGCTCGGAATGTTGGCTCGTGGACGATGGGGAACGTAGGATGATAAAAGACAAAAAAGGCGTCGATGAGGTTTTCCACTGCCACTCTGGTCAGCATAGCTTGAGAACGAAACCACTGCGACTGATCAGAGTGTTGTTGAAACAGAGACTCGATCTCATGCAGTGCCGCGTCGGCATCAACTTCCTCTCCATCTGGACGAGCAGATAAGATCTGCCGCAAAAGAGCAGACCCAGAAGCAGCGCCATAGTAACCTCTCTTTTGGTCACCGATGGTCAAAGAGGCCATGCCGTCCATGATGGCTTGCGAAGGGTTTCCATCGACATGATTTGTGATAGACCAGTTGGCTGGATCGTAGGTACCCCAAGACGTTTCCTGTTCGTTCCATTCAAAGTCATCAGCTGTAGAAGATATAATTTCAAACGGCGTGTCTTGCGACCCAGTCCAAATCCCTCCTGTTGCTTCCCCTTCGCCAATCGGTGCCAAGAGGAATGGATCTGTGGTGAACGTTGCAGCATTTGATGTGCCTGTCATGTAAAGGCTAGTGTCTGGTGTTTGATTTGGTAGCTGTAGTAGATTGTCGGGATTTCCTTGGTTTGGCAAGCCGGTTAACCCTGCTGTCGATGCTACTGTTGGGGGTGTTGGTGTTGCTTCAGGTGCTGGCGCTGGCGCCGGTGTCGCTTCTGGCGCTTTCTGGGAGACTAGGCTTTCTTTGGGTCCTTCCAACATCTCCGCAATCTGACTGTCGGTGTAGTGGCGCCTCAAAACGGTTTCAGCCTTTTCAAGACGTTCCTCCAAGAGGGTGAGTTGCCTGTACCATAGTCAGTAGCTAGCTCTAGTCACAGGTACATAAACTGCGGGGCTGTACCTCCGGGTCAACCTAGTTCTGCTATGCTTGTCATACAGACAGTGACGTCTGTACTTCTTGCAAATAGTGCAGACGGGCATGACACCGTCGCATTTCACTTTCCGTCGCCGACATTCCCGGCACGTAGGGGGCTCTTCTGCCGGAGCCTCGGTCCTGGGGGCTGTTTGAGTAGCAGACGGCTGAACTGGTTTGACATCCATTTGTGACACGTTGGAAGCGTCTCGCGCCAAAACCATGTAATTATTCTGAAGATGAGATGTTGAGAATTGAATTTGCGAAACGTAAGGCATGGCAAAATGATAGTCGCCTAATCCCTGTTCATCCCCGCAATTTCGCTAGTGTTTGTTCGGCCCGACTTAAGCACGAGACCAGCGAATCGGGACCTAAAATGAGGCACAGAAAGGTAAGCTGACAGCCTAACATGCGAGTCGTCACATGAGATAAAACTATACGGATAAATATGCTGGTGCTTGAGAGCTGACGAAGAAAAATCCAAGTAAACGGCCACCCAGCGATTGTATTCACCGCATGATGTAATTCTTATATATCCATGTTAAGGTAATAGGACCCTCCAACCTAAATTCCACCCACCCTGAACGATTTACTGAAATTTCAATGAAATGAAAACACTACAAATGAAACCCTTGCTGCCAAATATATTTGTTAAAGAGATTCTACGACTAGTCCATCAAGTACGTGAAACCCATTTCGTGCAATGAGTCAGAAATCTGCAACTACTCTAGGCGTGCCAAACACCAAAACTGAACGTTTAATATGAGAACTTCTGCCCAACAAGCTTCTCGCTCAACTCCCACAATAGCTCCGCCTCCGTTGAACTTGTAGCCCATGGTCTCACAGTATCGGTGAAAGGATCCGCCAAGCGGCACTCTAGCAGATAAGCCCCATTATGTTCTATCCATGTCAGTATGTAAAAGAAATATTGAAGAGTTATCTACTAACCTTTGAGATCGGGATCGAAAGCAGCAAAAGCATGTGTTGCGGCGCCAATCTCAGCGGATACTGGGACGTTGGACCAATCGACCCAACCCCACGGATCACCCAAAGCACGATCTGCTTCGACTACGTCTGTTAGTAAAAGGTATTGCTCCATCGCTAATGGTAACATACCTAAACTTTCCAATCCATCAAGGTGGCTCCCTAATGAGGTCTCAAGTATGGCACCTGGGTGAAGGCTGTAGGCCTGTAGTCCACGACTGCCAAGCTTTTCGGCCAGCGAGATGGCAAACAGCATATTAGCTGTCTTTGATTGGCCGTATGCGCTCCATTTGTTGTATAAGTCTCCGTTCTATACGATGATTGGTATTTGATCAACAGCTGGGAATGGAAAGAACTCTTACGCTGAAATGAGGGTCACCCCAGCGGATGGCTCCCAATCGATGGCCGTTACTGGAAACGCTGACCACACGAGGTGCTTCCGAGGCAAGCATTTTATCGATGATGAGATTCGTGAATAGAAAGTGGCCGAGATGGTTAGAGGCGAATTGACTTTCGAATCCGTCCTCTGTGAGTTTGAAGTCGGTCGCCATAATCCCTGCATTATTGACCAATACATCAATATTGGGAACATCGGTCCAGCCATTAACTTCCTCCGCAGCGGAGCGAACAGACTTGAGAGAACTCAGGTCAAGAGTCAGAAGTTTTGTCTTGAGGTTTGGGAATTTCGCTGCCAAGTGGTCTGCTGTCTGCTGCAGCTTGCCGATGCTACGACCAGCAAGAATAGTCAACCCTGGTTCGGCTACTGCGATGGCTTCGACAAAGAGTGCGCCGAGACCTCCAGGGCTTACGCCCGTGGTAAGAATCGTCTTGCCCTTGATAATCGGGGCATACTCTTTGGCGAGCTGCTGGACTGTGGTTTTGGGGGAGTGTCTGATCATGATGGTATTGGCAGTGAAGATAGACAGAGATAGCTTTGAACTCGGTGAGAATTTGGATGAGTAACTTGGAGAATGAAGTAGAAGGATATCCGAACCTTTTATACTTTTCCAGCGACAATTGTCAGACATGCCAAATACACACCTTTTGTGTATATGATGCGATCTGCAGACGCTATTCCCAACTTTGTCGATTGGCTGGCGTCAGCCAAATGCGAAGTGGGTCCGATCACTAATGTCCTTTTGTCCTCGATGAAATACAATAATAACTGGTGAACCAAGATGTACAATTCCGTGCAAAAGTTCCCAACGAGCCAACTAGAGCTATTTAATAAAGTGAATACATAAACTATACTAAAGTTAAAAGAATCTATGTATAGTCCTAAGATAATATTAAATAATAATATAATATTAAATAAAAAAAGTTTATTATAATTGATATAATAATCTTATATCAAGTTCAGACTCTAGGAAGTTATTATAATCCTTTTACACCTACTATATTATTAACACTAGGAAAAGAAAACTTGTTTTAATTAATTAACGTTAAGGCTCGCTACGTAATTCAAGGCAGGAATTGTGACAGAAGTTCGAATAGGCTGAAATAGATGGAAATCTGCTTTAAAAATTACGTATAATTCTGTTCTTACAAACACTTCTTTCCTATCCTTCATCTCAAACTATTGACAATTTTGCAAATGTAACACTCTCATACTCCATAGTGAACATAGGGAATCCATCGAGGCAAACTGACATCCTCCTCCTCATCCACGGCTAACACATCACGTGAACTATCAATTCCACTTCCATCATCCAACGGTGATCTTGCTTTTCTCTTCCGACTCCGCGTCTTACTCTTCTCCGTAAACCACTTATCGCGTTGCTCCAAAGCAGCCTTATGCAAACCCCGACAAATCGACTCATCCGCTTGAGCACCAGGCTGGATATCCTCGTAGACAGTCCTGGCTATATCGACGCTAATCTCATCGCCAACCTCCCAAAGAGTTCCGATGACGTGACGGAAGCCCGCAAGCTGAAAGGCACTGATCAGGTGGATGTTTTCGTCTAGATACTTCTCGTGACCTATCTGGCCGGTTCCACATGCTGAGAAGTATGCAAGGAACGGCGAGTACTGCTGAATATCAATATCAAGAAGAGTTGACACTGTCAGTGGATCTTTCTGCCAGTCTTCTAAAAGGAGGCTGCTTTGAGAGGCATCCCGTTCCTTGGTGCTGCCATGGCCGGCGAAATGGAAAATCTTACAGTGCGGTAACTGAGACACCACATCCTCTTTGATAGAACTTGGCTCGATTGTCTCAAAGCCTTTGGACTTGCAAATGTCACGTAATACTTGGACTTCTCTCCCCGCTGACGGGAGACTACTGCTATCTGGCGTGGTCTCCATTGAGACGAGTACAGCCCGCTCAATGCCCGAGGGAACTGTGCTTAAAGTTGCACGACCTCGACTTCGAATAATGGCTCTGATAGATGGGCTGTATGAAGACATAGCTCTGTCAATGACAGTGTTCGATGACCCTTTGAAGTGTCGACCAGCAGCATGGAGGGGTAAATGCTCAATACACCCGTTGGTATCCACCAAATCCGAGGCAAACGTTCCTCAGATAAAGGCCTACCGATTTCTAAAGCATTGAGAACGGGTTCCGCAATCGTATTCCATAGCCACTCTGTAATATATAAGATAATAAAAAGGGCATTTTTATTTCTACGATTTAAGCATTTCGTTATGCGCACAACGTAACATATATCTCCTATCACTTGGATATTGCTATATGTCTTATCTGCCCATAGCAACGCCCTTGGACTGGAAATGGTCTACGATGACTCGGCCCTTTCTGAGCCGGTCTGTGTAGGTGGAGGAGTGTAGTACGGCCGCTCAAGTTGGGTGGGTATGTGCGAGGACGCTGGCAGCTGGCAAAAGTAGGTGTCCGTGGCGTTGAATGGGTAAATACATTGTCTAACTCTACTTTCTACACCTTGCTCAAGAGCAGACCCGAAGCCAGAGTAACCCTTCTCCTATTAGTGGCGCTTATACTAAGCAGAGAAAATACGAAAGCAACCCGAATATAACTAGGCCCAATATTTGAAATATCGCGAAAAGAAAAGGCATCGCATATATATACTTTCTAAGATAGCCGCAGAGTCTCTCTTAGGTAAGACTAGAAGAACATAAATAGTTCAATGATATTCAACCCCATGCAGTAAAAACGAACTAGCTGTCATAATATAATAACTGGCCCCGGCACTGATTCCAAAACCTGTCTGCTCAATCCGCATCCTTATTATTTGTCGGGGCATTTCGAATTTGAACATGTCCTGACTCTAACCCTCACCAACACTTTCTTCCCATTCTCACCTGTCTGCCAGACATCGACGAAGGTGCAGTTGTCTGCTGGTGCCTCGAATTCGACTGATGCAGAGTTGACAGGGATGATGGTGGAGGATCGTCTGAGGGATCAATTAGTTGGTATTAAAGTCTAGGGCAGGTTTGCAGAGGACTGACATTTTGATATGTCGCAATGTCGTGGGTCTGGTCGAGGAGAACTTGTTTCTAGTTATATTGAGCGGTGTTTCTTTGTTGCTAAAATAGTTGAAGCTGCCTTGCGACGAATGGGGCGGTGATGACGGTTCTTATACTCGAGACCCGATCAAAAACAGAATTACGCCGACTGGCCACCATTACACAGACTTTATCAGATCTATGTGGCTTATGCGGGGTTTTTTTAATCCTTATGGCTTCTACTTGGAATATCCCTTCTAACGCAAGTGTTCGGGTCAGAAACAATGCATCGATTGAAGCCACAATGCATCCCAACAGCGCTGTTATTTAAGTTGAATCCATTCGAGTGGGATGGAAGCGGCACGTCAAATGGATGGCTCGTATAAAAATTTGAGACATGGAATGATCTAGACTGGTGCACTTTACTTTGAGGCCCCCCAAATTACAATTGAGAAGCAGCCAATATCGATCGGAGTGGATGGCCGTGTGCCAGATAGAATGAGAGAGTCATATGATTTGAGGCCTTTTCTCAATGATATTATGCTGCGCTATCCCTTTCTGCCTTTTCTCGCAAGGCAGAATTAACCGAATAAAGCCTTGGTAGTTGGGCTGTCCAATGCGAACATAAGAGATAATAGCGCAGGTTACACAAAACTCGCGGGCCAAGTTACCATGGAAGTCATCAGCAGCTAATTGGCTGCCCAACTGGCAGTCATTCAATGAGGCTCCTACAGCTGAGCCGCATTATTTTCAGGGTTTTGTCACCTCCCCGCACCCTGAGTATCAGGCAACTTAGTTTCTGCCCCATCCGCTAAATAAACCAAACAACAGCAAGTCTCTTGATAATCTTCAACCATCAAATTCGAATCTTGACTTTTTTTATTCAATCGCCAAACGTCTAGCCCCTAACCCCCACTAAAATGGACTATTGTACAAGCTCCCTGAAACCTTTCTCTGCCAATGAAGTCTGGGAAGCTAGCGTAGGAGACGACACTAAACTTGTTTTCTCACATACCACTATCGTGGCCGTTCAGAATCACCAAGTCTACCAAGGGACTAGTAAAAATCGGCTAGAAGCCATTGATAAAACGACCATCATCAAACAACTCTCCCCGATCCCTCGAGAGGATATCTATCCACCATGCCCCCCTCAGCTCACTCGCGCTCCGGAAATCTACATCAAGGTGCCTGACCTCAAGCTTTATTCCCCTGAGCGTAAAGGCATCATCGCTCAGCGCCTTTTGCACGAAGCTGGAATCTACCAAACCTTGCGAGAACACCCCCACCCTAATCTCGGTCAAAGCCTAGGCTGTGTCGTTGGGAGAGACGGCCTCCTCCAAGGGCTGGCACTCTTCAAGTACAAAACCACTCTCTTCGAGATGGCGCACGATGTTTCCTTTGAGCTAGGTCAGCGTGATAAGTGCATCACTGCTATCAAGTCCGCTTTGGATCACCTCCACACCTTAGGACTTGCGCACAACGACCTCAGCCCTCTAAACATCATGTTCACGGACGATGGGGAGCCTGTATTGTTGGACTTTGACACTTGTCATCCCATTGGTATGAATTTAGAGAAAGGTGGAAAAGTTGGAGAATGGGAGGGGATTGCGAGCGCGGTCTACAATGAGTCGTCGGTTGAGTGCGACTTGAAGGCATTGGAGTATTTAAATTTGTGGTTGAAGAAGAAATATGAGGAGATGAACGCCGTTGTAAGCAACGTATGATCTCAAGAACAGCAAAATATTGAAGACAAAAGTCTATCAGGCACATCGGCATCGTTGCCCCCGTGCTTGGTCCGTTCACCTTGACGGGATTTATGGCTTCTTCACGTAACGATTGGTTCCTCAGGAGTATTGCTTCTTTAGTGAGTAATATTTATGACAGTAGGGATGATTGGAGTTACTTACCGACTGGTGACTCAGCAATAGGAGCTAGGTGAGTGATTTCGTGGGGCAATATTCCAGTTTTACTATTTACCTAAGTAATGTAAGTCCTTTTGATATGCCTTATTACTATCCAGCTCCTGGATTAAGCCTTCAAGCAGTTCCTAACCTGGCTGGACGAACGGCCTACACATAACAATAGTGTTGTTTACGAGTTGTTCATAATACATAGCCAAAAGGGCTTTTCGAGCGCTTATATGACAAATGATGTTGCTAGTCAAGATGGCACCTGCGGAGATAAGGTCAATCTTACGTGCGCTGGGGGTCCTTTCAATGGCCAGTGCTGTAGTGCTGCGGGCTTCTGTGGAACGAGCACGCATTGTGGTTCAGGATGGTAAGTGTATTCTTTGTCTGTGAGTATGAAATTCTCGATGCTAATTCGAATTCCAGTCAAAAAGGCTTTGGACGTTGGCATTAGCTGTTGCTTTGTACTGGATGTCAGGATTCTCCAATAGTATGAGGAGGCACGGATGAACGAGACTTAATTCGATAGTGTGCTGTTTCTCCTTCTCCAAACGAACTTGTAGATTATGGCCATTGCATGCATTCCAACTCGTGAAGGCCCCGCACCTGAGAAAGAAACAAATTGAGAGTCGGAGGGGGTAATGTTGTGTACAGAGCCGCACTAAGAATAATGTGCATGGCAATCCACAATGCCAAGATCTATAAGGCTGCAGGGACGGAAAACGTGGAGGGCTAGCGTTAACGGCGCGGTTCATCATTAATCCGAAGTCTTCCCAAACTGCCCCGCTTTTTGCGATCACCAGCATGAATTGAAGCAAAGAAACTCAACACCTTCACCCAATCTGCTTGACACGCTCCTCCACTTTATCCTCATCAATTACTCCTAGTGCGTATAGGTATCATAGGCTCCCCATCGAATCAAATCTCCGATCAAGCGTCTAAAGATACTGTTTTGATCACCATTTTTGAGTGTATGAAACTATCAATTTCATCTAAAGATGATATCGACTTTGAAGATGCCACCATGTGAAGACCCACTTGTATCGTGTATGAAAGAGACACCACAAAAACGCGTTGACTGAATCTGATATAATTTCAACCTCGTAAGATCTCAAGTCTGTATTCTGATATCCCAAAGTTTAATCCAAGTGGTGTTAGGTATCAGTCTATCAGAATTATGGTTGTTGTCGACTTAGCCACAGCTTCATCTGAGGTTTTTGAAAAAGTAGTCCCTCCATAAATCTGACTGATTATCAGCAACACCGCGTCCATCCAAGCCCTCTATAATAGTACAAAGATCTCCCTTAACAATCCTTAGACAAGAATCATATACGTGAAACGTTCTCCTTCTCAAGAATTATCCTAACATTCCTGAAAAATGAAAAGACTTTGTATCCGGCAGTATAGTAAAGAGCGCGAATATCGGGTTTTCTCTTGTAAGTTCTGTGACACTGAGTTAGCTAGCGTCGTCGTTCATAGACTAGCAAATTTACTCGAACAGCCTAGGACTATCATGTTAGTGTGGATTCACAAATAATGTCAAGGGACAACTCTCACCTTTCGTCTTCGGCGGCTTTGCGATCGCGGAGAGATCTTCTCACTTTCATGTAAATAGCCAACACTCCCATGATTATTTATCATCCCGTTCCTGTAATTTTGATTTAGGGAACGTCCTGGAGTGGGGGGTGTTGAAGTTGACGAGATTTGACTAAAGGAGGCGGCAAGGGTGGAAAGAAGTTGAAGTTGTTCATGGAGAGGATGGAGGCTAGTTTTGTAAAAGCCATGATGAAACTCTCTTCGTCCACGCACACGAACCAAAAACCTTCAAATCCTCAAATCTTCATCAAGTCACGAGGCAGCCACAGGGTTATTGTAATTTGTTGTCACGATTTAAGCACATCGTGGGCAAAGACAAGGTTTGCATGTGCAAGCCAGCTCTTTGACGATGTTGGCTGCTGCTGAAAGAAAGTTGAGGTTAAATGTAAAAGTCCACGTGGAAGAATTCCACTATTTACTTTTAGGGCTCTCTGCTGTCTGTCAAGTCGTTGCTGTAATAAATACGATCTTAGTACCTGTTTCATAGGCTGTGCCATTTAGATGGCGCTGTCCAGCTCGACAATGGCTTTTTAGTCCAACTTTAGTTATTGTCAAGATCTTTGAGCCATAGGACAAGGACAATGGATATCTCTTTAGTGAAGATAAGGAATACGAAGTCTTTGTCCGAGTGTAGATACTCATTCCCAGGTTTCACCTCTCATCAATTTCGATAAAATAGGAGTACATTGTGTATATACAATGAGTACAAGGTATCAGCCCTAGTCTTGCGAAATACATCAGGCATGCAAAGATTCTAAAGAGTAACATCAATGCTGCATTGACCTACCACCTAATATCTGTATCTGCCAATACAAGAACAATATCCCCCTCACCCTCACATCTTCAATCCGTAAGGTTTCTAATACCTTCTGCTGCCTCCCCTTGACTCTCCTCCCGGAGCCTTTTACAACGACGACACTCCTCAACCCAGTCCCCCTCGACCGGTAAAATTTCAATTCCCATATCGCAGTGTCCCAGGAAATGCATTTTCGAAACCTGCTTGCAAGGCTGACGTTTTGTCCATCGTCTGGCTATACCCTTGCAAATAAAGCACCTCGAAATTGTTTCAACTTGCCAGCACATTTGACTTGCCGGATTCTGTGAATGTTTGCTGTTATTTATCGAGTTTATAGCGCTGATGTGGTATAGGTGTGTTCTTCGCCTATATGAGTCCAAATGTAAGTGGGCTAGAACTAGTACATAGGCATAAGGTAAAGCTTTATATACAGTTTGTGGTATGGCGATTCACTTCTGGCCAAATGATTCACTGGGTATCCTGCAGTGACAAAGGCCATGTGTTTGGTCTACCGCGTCCTTTCACAGACCATGAAATCAGGTGCTAGTAACAAAATCACTACCAACTCTAGCGACTAGTAGCTTGCTAAATAAAACGGAGTTTCTTGCCGCTACATCTCACGAAGACAGAGGTCATGCAGGCAGAATTTTGTATGTCTTGAATTAAGCTATCGAACTATTATACATCTGTAACTATCACCGATCTGTTTGCTTCATCCTCTTTCTCAGAATCGTAGCAATGTCGAGTCAACTATGTTACAAGAAGAGAAAAGGCAAATACCATTAATAAAGTCATATCGTGTCTGATAAGAAATTGAAACCCATTCTCAAGAAAACCTCATAGTATACACAGCCCATTTACACAAGCGCAAATACCCAACGAAGTGCATAGATCAAGGTTGGCAACGCAGTCCGACTCGCTAGAGCAGTCCACATCATCAATACAGGCGCCCTGCTGGCAGCTTTGCCCAGCATCACACTCCGAGTTGGCTGTGCAGGTGACAACTTCTGGAGCAGGGCCACAGACTGCATCCAAACAGATACAGAGGCCCAAGAGGCAGAGAGGTCTAAGGGATAACAGACAATCGACGTTGTCAGAACAAGAGTCAGCAGCCCCATTGCCTGTGTTCGAAGTTGAGGCTCGACAGAAACCATCTGCGGCGCATGTCTCGCCTGCAACAGTACAGTCACTATTGTCCGAGCATGGGGCTCCAGGAGTGCCAGTATTTGGGTCATTAGTTGGGTTGGAAGAACCACCCGATGTGAGAGTGACGAAACCGCTGCTAGGGTTGGCCACAGGTTGGCATAGTAAGTTGACACAAGCGATGAGACCTAAAGCATTTGCTCCGATGGCAACTATACAGTCCTGATCTGTAGAACAGTCGATGTCGGTCGCGCTGGAAGCAGTGGGCTGAGTAGTTGAAGCCGCAGCGTTTGTGGTCGTTGTACGCTCTTGGCAGATCAGGTCAAGGCAAACAACCAAGCCCAAGACTCCCACCCCAAGAGCTGCCACACAGTCTTGATCCGAGGAACATTCCACATCATCTCCCAGCTGGAGAGAAGGGGGGTTGGTAGCGCCTGCATTAGAGCCAGAAAGTGTTGCTGTTTGTTGGCACAAAAGATCGATGCAAGCGAATATTCCCAAAGCGCCTACTCCTATAGCCGCCACACAGTCTTGATCTGTAGAGCAGTCAATAGGCTCGGTGATTGAAGGTGCATTATTTGAGCCCGTCGTTGAAGCTGTCGAGCCCCCATTTCCAGTTGTTGAAGTTGGCTGAAGCTCACAGATGAGGTCTACGCAGACATAAATTCCCAATAACGATATTCCGAGAGCAGCTGTACAGTCTGAATTGGACGCGCAAGGCACAGCAGTGTCTGTAGCCAAACTTCCCGCTGTTGTAGTACTGGGGATCACAGGGTCTGTTGTAGATCCGCTCCCTGTAGCTTGCGAACCACTTGGTGCTGTGTCCTGCACACATACCGCATTGACACAAGTGCAAAGGTTGAGTAAGCCATCTAGACACAAGGCGGCGTTGGCTAAACAGTCATCGTCTTCGGTGCAAGGTGTGACCTCATTGTCATCTGTAGGTGTTGAAGGATCTGCACCTTGAGTTCCAGAGGTAGTGGCAGAGTCCTGGGATTGTGTAGAGCTGACATCAGGATCGATGTTTGGAACGCATACTGCGTTGATGCAGCCACAAATATTGACTCCCGCGAGAACACAGAGATCAACATCGAGTATGCAATCGCTGTCCTCGGAGCACGGTGTGGGAGACCCGTCAGTAGGAGAGGAGCCTGAACCTGTGGTTGTAGTAGAAGGCGACTGTCCTCCGGTCGAACCAGTCCCAGAAGCTCCAGTTGTTTCTCCACCTTGGCCTGGATTGTTGGCTGAGCTTGTAGTTTGGGGATCAGGTTGGCAAAGTAGATTCAGACAAATGCAAGCAGCATCCGAAAGTGCGCATAGGCCTACGGAGAGCCCAGCACAGTCTTCGTTTGTATTGCACGGTACGGAGTCGGTCTCACTGGGTAGATTTGAGGTCGTTGCTGTCTGAGCCTCTGTTTCCCCCCCATTGCCCGAACTTGTGGTAGTTGAGCCTGCACCTTGGGTAGCTGTACCGCTCCCTTGACCATTGAGGTTTGTGGAAGTCGAGTCTGAACCTAAGCTTGAGCCTGAGCCTTGGGTGGCTGTGTTGCTTTCTCCGCCAGTAACGTCTGTAGGCGACGAACCGTCATCTCCGCCATCTGCTTCACTGGTAGGGTTCCCTTGTGGGCTACCAACTACACGCGAACTTGTTGTAGAGGACCTACTTGTGGCGCCTGTCACATCTGCTTCACTGGTTGGGTTTCCTTGTACGTTGCCGACCACACGCGAGCTTGTAGTTGAAGAGCCACTTGTGACCTCCTCGCCAGGGTTAATGATTGGCGCACCGTCCGTTAAAATTGTAGTCGAAGGCCTGCTTGAGGAGCCTGTTGCATCTAGGCCGGGATTGATCACCGGCGCACCATCAGTCAAAATAGTAGTCAACGGGTCGCTTGACACGCCTGTTGCTTCTAAGCCGGGGTTGACGACGGGCGCGCCATCAGACAAGACAGTGGTCGATGGTGTCTGATCTGTAAGACTTGTAGTTCCCGAGTTGCCTGCATCCGATGGTGAAGAATCCGAGGATCCTGCTGACCGAGAGGTTGTTGATGCACCACCAGCAGGTAGTGAATTGTTTGGCTCGGGGTCGTCTTCGCCATCTGAGCCTCCACCTCCTTGTACGCTACCGGTTTGATTCGGGGATGGTGCAGTTGATGAGCGACTACTAGATGCGCTATTGTTCCCGGAACCGCCATTTCCTGAACCTTCGTCATCATCTGAACCGTCATCACCAGAACCGTTGCCAGATGGTGACCCAGAGCTTGGCGTTGCTCCTGATCCATCCCCATCGCTGCCGCCATCCCCGTTACCTGACCCGTCAGTGGGATCGTTGCCATCATCAGATCCTGAGGCTGATCCAGGATCTTGAGTTGTTCCATCTCCCGAACCATTACCGTCAGACCCGGAGCCTGGTCCTGATCCTGGCCCGGCGCCGTTGCCAGAGTCACCGCCATTGTCGGAGTCACCTCCAGAGTCGGATCCGTTTCCTTGAGGTGATACAGTAACAGGATCAGTATCACCACCAGACGCTCCGTCGTTATCGTTCCTAGAACCGGAACTGGAACCGGAACTGCCATCAGAGCCGTCTTCTTCTGAGCCCAGGCCTTGTGTGCTGCCACTCTGAGGGTCGTCATCTGAAGAGCCGTTCCCTGAAGAACCGTTCCCTGAAGAGCCGTTGCCTAAGGAGCCACCGCTAGGAGAGTCTCCACCAGCAGATGCCCCTCCAGTAGAGGTGCCGTCATTCTGGCCTCCATCTCCATCGGCACCATCGCCTGAAGAGGAATCACCATCAGCTGCATCATCGGAACCACTTCCCTGTGGTCTGCCAACACCGCCTGAGCCGGAGCCGGAGTCAGAGTCATCAATAGGGACACAAGCTCCATCCTGGCATGTCTCTCCAGTAGCACAAGAGACATTGTTGCAGGCGGCTAGGCCACTGTTTGGTGTGCAGACATTGCCTAAGCAGACCTCGCCGCTGCTGCAAGCCTCACCTCCACAAGAGCTTGTGTCACCGAGGGCTACACAAGAGTCCTGGATGCAAGCATAGTTGATGGGGCAACTCGCTCCAGAGGCACCACAATCCACTGGTCCATCGGCAACGACGCACTGGTTGTCGATGCAGGCGAAACCTGGCTCACAAGCTGATGTAGCTTGTCGGCGAAGCAAGCGCATGAGACGGCTGGATGGTGCTCCACATGAAGAAGGGTCTCCGACTGTTGAGCACTGCCCGTTGATGCAAACTGAGTTTCCAGTACATGCTGGAGTACAAACTGATGCAGGAGAGCCTGTGCCGGTATCTTCTCCATTCTGATCCTGAGAGCCACCAGCGCTGCTGTCATCAGAGCCATCTTGACCTGACTGGCCATCTCCATCTTGACCACCACTGCCTGAACCAGAATCTGATCCAGGGAGGCTTCCGTCAGAAGATGCTCCGTTTGAGCCGTCTCCTGACTCTCCACCGGATGCTGAGTCTTCTCCTTGTCGTCCAGCGTCGCCAGAAGTCCCCTCTGGTCGAGCTGAAGTCGCATCACTTCCATCGGATGAGTCTCCTCCCTCTCCTGAGCCATCATCATCCTTTCCGTCGCCGGCATCACCACCACTTGACCCATCACCGCTTGAGGAACTCCCAGTGTCTCCATTTATTGCCTCCACTTTATTCAACACTCCAGGCAGACGTGCTCCGGGGCCTCCAGCTCCAGCACCACAAGCAACTCTTTGGATATTGGATTGGTGGACCAGATTACTGACACATTGGCCAGAAACACACACTTCGCCATTATTGCATGCTCCTGAGCCGCTTCCACATTGCGAAAGATCGATTGAAATGTTGATGGGCACACATTCGTTGCCCGAACAGTAAGATCCAGGTTGGCATATCTGCCCAGATGAGCCGCAAGTCTCTGTCTGGACCACGTTGGAGGTTATGCTGAGTGACTGACATTGCCCAGAGACACATAGCTGGCCAGCAGTGCAGTTCTTTCTGCTTTTTCCTTCACCACAGTTGTATGTGTCGGTGGAGATGTACACTTGACGACAGAACCCTCCACGACAGGATGCGCCAAGGGGGCATTCGCTTGTCCTTTTGCAGGACTGGATGTTTGTTCCAAGGATAAAGGGGACACAGGCACCTTCGAGACACCAGTTGCCGGAACTGCAGGATGTATTTAAAGGTCCGCAGGATGCTGGATCCGAGCCGATGTTGATGTTTTGGCAGTTGTCATTGACACAAAGAGATCCAGCAGGACACTCTTTGTTGTCGACACCACAGCGACGAGAGTTTGCTGTAACCTGGATTGGCGCACATTTTCCTCCATTGCACCACTGACCAGGCTGACATGAAGGAGTGCAGTCCTTAGTATCTGAATCATCAGATGCTAGGTCCAGGGGCAAACATCCGCCAGCAACGCAGAGTTCTCCAGGCTTGCATGAGTTACCACGCTTGCCACATTGTTTGGGGTCGAGTCCAATGGTGACTCTGGTGCAACTGCCCCAAGCACATACCCCGGGAAGAGGACAGCCTCCACTATAGAGCATGCCCGTTTCTTGGTAGTTAGGTTGGCCATCACAGGGGAGAGCCAGTGTTGTAGTGGGCGAGATGGCCAAAAGTGTGGCCATCAAAACTCGCCAGCTCATGTTATGAGCCATGATTGATGTTGTGTTTGTTGTTGAATTTGGTATTGATCGACCTGAAGGTGGACGAGGTAAAAGAGACGATCCTGGGCTTATATACATCCTGGACTCTGGGTTTGGTATGACACTGATATGAGTGGCACTCGATCCTTTCTCTTGCCAGGAGTGCCTATCCAGTCTGATAGGCATGTCGTCATGTGGACCCTGCTTTAGCATTTTCTGTAAACTTCAAGTTGCAATGATTCATGACGAGACCTCTAAAGACTAGAGCCTGCCAACAGTTTGTGGCATCTCCATGTCTGCTAATGTCATCAGCGGCAGCAACCAGGACAGGAAAGTTTAACGTACCGGGTTCAAACAAATTTGTTCAGAGTGCTCTCATGGCGCCTCTGCGTCTCTCTCACAAGATTCGGGTATATCTCCATGCGTTGCTGGTTGTCCATAGTAGATTTCGGATTCGTCGTGCTTCCGAGTCTGGGGTGAACTCTGAGACCCTCCAACGCCTCACTTACATCGTGATAGAGTTCATATCATCTCTTAGTGCCCGGTTGAAAACCAAGCCACCAATGAAAAAGATGATGGGCCTTCCCAACGTTCCTGACGATATGATGATCCGGGGTGAGCAGCTGAAGATCTCTACCAGCTGCGCGTCTGTTTGCGATCGTCATGGTGTGTGAATGTCTTGGAAGCCGGTGACAAGCGAAAAGGTATGGGCCTAGTAGACGCCTCAATTCCCATCATCTGGTGTCAGTAATAAGCTGTTTTCGGCGGCGAAACGGGTAGGCTAAGGCCCAAACCAACGCGGCTGTGGAGTTATCATTGCGGCCCGGCCTTGGTTTGAGAGAATAACCATAAAATACAGATTAGCCAAGGTGAAATCAGACGTGTTTAGTGTAAAGTGTAAAGTGTGTAGATATCAGAAGCCTCTCAGGGAATCCAAAGCCGGGTTTTGTGAGTCACATGCACCTTCCGGTGTTCATGCCTGTGGGTATAAGAGCGAAACAGGATCTCCTAGTCAATAGCGCCTGCCTGTTAAATGTCATGCAGAATGAAAGTGATTGGCTGTGAGCCACTGACTATATCGAGGCGATCTTTGAGGTTATCTCCAGATTTCCGCTTCACACCCAATCAACCGGATGGAGATCTTTATGAGACATGACAAGTGACAGTTTATTGTATTTCTAAGTTTGGAACTACATCAACGGCTGGCGGTCAGTGTGTTCCGCATTCTTGGACTAAGCCCATGAATGTCGGTCAAACCCCAATGCTCCGGGTAACTTGCTGTCATTCCTTGCTCGTCGTGTTATTCAGAAGGTGGAAAGGCATCCTGTGACCCGAGTTGCATATTTGAAGTTGGAAATCATGCCATTTTTGTGGCGAGGACATTAAACCGTTGGTTGGTTTTGATTTTCTCTCCACACATAGTGGCATTAGTATCGTCTTCAGGACTTAAAATAGCCGCTATCACTCCAAGCTATCCCCATGACCGTCAAGACTAATAAGACTAGGAGCCTTTTCCGCTCAATTCCCTGGTTTCGATCTGATGTCATTGCATCTTTAGTTTGACACCTTTTCCGGATCTTGTTCCCGGTGGCTTTGTCTTGGCACCAGGGGTTTTCGCATATTCGATACGGAGAGCCTCGCTTAATCAAGCCATCGCCTTGTTCGTCTCCTTGGGTGCAGCCTTAAACTCAAATCGACCAACAAAAAGGGACATGCTTATGCCCGTTTCCGGGAATAGACGTGGTCGATCCGTGCCTTGTACTTACAAGACATTCTCAACGGTGATAGACAAACTTAGCAATAAGTAAGCTCATGCATCACCATGACGATCAGAGACGATGGACGATACTCATTAACTCCGGAAATGTGAGTCCCCGACTATTTTTGTGACTGGTCGCTTCCCCTTTGATGCCATTGCTGCCACGGGATTAGCTCAAAGAGCCTCAGGAGGAGCCAAGGCATAGCAACCGCTTCCAACGTCATGTCTCAACATCAGATCATGTTCACAAGAACGCCAGACCTTCTTGATGAGATATGAGACGAAGGGACTCTCTCATGCTTAGTATATCACGTCTTAGACTAAATATGCATGATCAAACGTACCATCTGACAAATCATCTCGAGTGATACGCAGGCAGGTGTAGTAGTGATGTGCAGCCCGGCAATCTTCCATGTCCAAACCTCTGGGACTAACGATCCGCACCGAGAGCCGGCCCTTTGGAACAGCATCAAACGTCCAACTATTTTTACCTGGTGGTCAAAAATTGGAAGCGTTGAACGACTCGTTTATTTGCGGCTGTGATTGGTTGCAAAACAATCACATTCCTTAAAGGCAGCTAAGAAAAGTGAGAGGTACCGCACAGGCTCTGTACTCTGTGAGGAATCCAGTCCTGCGCGTAATGAACGGTGTTCAACGGCTGCTGACTTCATTTTCACATACGTCACATCTTTGTAAAGAGAATCGCCAGAGATTCAAGAATATAGCATTTGGGAAACCTAAAGACAGAGGAAGGAGCTGGCAAGGTCATCCCGCGGGATGTTGGTCTCCTGTCCAATCAAAGGGCTGTGATACGCGAGGACCCACAGCGGCCCGGCCGATGCAGGCCGCACCCCAACATCCGAGTTGAACATTGACAATACAGCACAATACGAGGAACCAGATATTGAAGCAAAAAGAAGTCACCTAGAAGAGCAAAAGTAAACTCCGGTGCGGGGAGTCGAACCCCGTTCTTCGCGGCTCTAGAAAATCAGTGAAAACGCGAAATGATAACCGGTACACCACACCGGACGTTTGATGCTACATGACGAGTATATTATGCTCTATGGCCTCTAGAGCCAGATATCTCCACACTAGCGAATGATCTAAACAAACTGGGATACTCCTATGAATCATGATAAGTCTCGGACATGTCATGTACCTTTACAAAACTGCGTGCTCGAGAATTGATGCCATCGTGGCAGCTAAGTCCTCAAGTACAACTGTTCAGCATTCCCAGAACTGTGTGAACCACTTGTAAGCAAGTAATATCCCTGCGCCCCAAAAATGCTAATAGACTACAGAACATAGACATTGAAGAAACACATTTGTCTTAAGAGAGCTCGACTGATCATCCACGGGTTTCTTTAAAGAACCTGCAAAGTATACAGCCAATACCTCTACGAGGGGGGTCCAATCATCCCTCAACTTATAAATTCAAATATTAGCATCAGTATAACTAAATAGCTGGTCCATCTTGGCAAGATAGGCCCAGCCACACATATTTAAATCAGAGAAGAAACCACAAGACTTCTTCGATATTTCTCCGAAGGTTGATCCAGTCGACCCTCCATGCTTCACAGTATAAGATTTATTTTATCATACTTCAACTTGATGAAAGAGACGGCAACATGCTTGCTAGTTCATGGGATGGATACATATAATAACCTCGACTGTGAAGAGAACCAGTGGGCTAGGAAAGGTGTTCTAGTTTTGTTAAAAGGTTGAAATCGATGTGCCTTGAACGGCTATTTATTCATTTCACCTTTTCTCTTGTTAGCTCCTCAAGGTACAAAGACGATATGTAATTCGTCATATGACAGCTATTTGGAGGGCTAAGGTCCGGCTTATTAAACCTTTACTTGGATGAGTATGAATCTTATTTCTCTAATGGCCATGGCGTATTATTGGCCGTCGTAAACTTGAATGTCTCGGCGTGATATCTAAAGAGACCTTGTTAATAAGCTAAATACTTACTGGTATTATCAATCTCTGGTCTAAGTATGGGCACGTAAACACGGATCCTAAAGAAGCGACCGTCTTCTGAGGCTGTGTTCAGTTAAGGACTGCCTGGTGTTGCGCTCGAAGCCCTTGAGATTGATAATACGTTTCACACAGAATTCCATTGAATGAGCGTAAATACGAATAAATGAATTATGGCGAAAATCAGAGAGGTGCACTTCATAGTCTCATTAGAATAGGCAGCTACTATCCACAAGCTTCAGCAAAACCGTTCCCTGCAGGGTAACCAAGATCTACATAAGCCTTCAGCGTAAACCAGAGTGTTTGTTACTTTGCAATCAACCTGCAGTACGGAATTGAACATTACAATCTCAATCATCTTAAAAGCATTTCTCTACCGAAAAACAAAGTTGTGGTGATTGATCTCAGAGTTATCTATTATGCTGGGCGGAAGGTGGTACAACTTCAACATCGGAATACCCTCAAACCCGACCAACCACCACGCAGCAATGACAGATCTAACTACGAAGTACGTACCGGTTAGAACCCTCGACTCAAAACAACAACAATGCTTCAATACGATTATACGAAAATATTTCGAAAGGTCGACGACAGATTTGATCAGTCAGCAGTGTGGTAGCTTTCCCCGCATTCTCCTCTATTCAAATCGTTTGCCAGATCCGAGCATCCGGCATTCTCTATCAACCATACACAACCCGCCAGAAACAAAGCACTTCAAACAATCACGGAATATCATGGCTCTTCAGGATAAGATTTGGTAATTTGTTCTTTTCGTCAAGTCTCGTCTATATTTGCTTTATCATCTAGCTCATCAATCTCCAATGCTTGCTTTGAGATTATTTTCATCCACCACCTGCTCCACCATACCATGGCGAGACTCCACAAACGAGTTTTCCTAACCCTTTACCAGAAACCAATTTGCAACAATCAACGCTGACAGGAAACAATTCAGAAATTCTATTACCGATCCGATACCATGAAGCTGCTTAAGCAACAGGCTTGATGGTAGCAGGCGGGGTGCCGACGTGGTTGCGGTTGCGGAAGAAGAGAACTCCCTTACCGGCACCCTCGGCATCAGCGCTGGGCTCAACCCACTGGCACATACGGGCGCTCTTGTACATAGCACGGATGAAACCTCGGGGACCGTCCTCAACATCAGCGCGGTAGTGCTTGCCCATGATAGGCTTGATGGCCTCGGTGGCCTCGTCGGCGTTGTAGAAGGGGATGTTGCTGACGTAGTGGTGAAGGACGTGGGTCTCGATGATACCGTGGAGGAGATGGCGGCCGATGAATCCCATCTCACGGTCAATGGTAGCGGCGGCACCACGGACAAAGTTCCACTGCTCGTTGGTGTAGTGAGGAAGAGTAGGGTCGGTGTGTTGGAGGAAAGTAATGGCAACTATCAAGGTTAGTATTGATCCTCAATTGCAATGAAAGGGAGCTTACCGAGCCAGTGGTTAACCCAGAGGTAGGGAACGAAGTACCAGATGGCCATGTTGTAGAAACCGAACTGCTGGACGAGGAAGTACAGAGCAGTAGCGGTGATGGCAATACCGATATCGCTCAGGACGATAAGCTTGGCATCCTTGTGCTCGTAAAGAGGACTGCGGGGATCGAAGTGGTTAACACCGCCACCAAGACCGTTGTGCTTGCCCTCGCCACGACCCTCCTTCTGGCGCTCGTGGTAGTTGTGGCCGGTAACGTTGGTCATGAGGTAGTTGGGCCAGCCGACGAGCTGCTGGAGAACGAGCATGAGCAGAGTGAAAGCGGGAGTCTCCTCAGTGAGATGAGCGAGCTCGTGGGTCATCTTGCCGAGGCGAGAAGCCTGCTGCTCGCGGGTGCGGGGAACGAAGACCATGTCACGTTCCATGTTGCCGGTAGCCTTGTGGTGCTTTCGGTGGGAGATTTGCCAGCTGAAGTAGGGGACGAGGAGGGAAGAGTGAAGAACCCAACCAGTCACATCGTTGACAAGGCGAGAATCGGAGAAAGCACCATGACCGCACTCGTGGGCGATAACCCAAATACCGGTAGCGAAAAGACCCTGAAGAATGGTGTAGACGGCCCACAGACCAGCGCGGACGGGGGTTGAGGGGATGTACTCGGGGGTGACAAAGTTGTACCAAATGCTGAAAGTGGTGCCGAGGAGGACAATGTCGCGGAGGATGTAGCCGTATCCCTTGAGGGCAGAGCGCTGGAAGCAGTGCTTGGGGATGGCGTTGTAGATGTCCTTGATGGTGAAGTCGGGAACCTCGAACTTGTTGCCGTAGGTGTCAAGCATGACACCGTACTCGGTCTTGGACTTGGAAATGTCGGCCTCGGACATGGACGAAAGCGAGGTGGAAGAGGCTGAGTGCCGGGGAGAATCCGAAGGAGAGACGGCGGCAGACTCAGAATCCGTCACAGTAGTTGAGGTGACGGTGCGTCTGAGAGCAGGGTTCTGCTTGGGCAGAGCCGAAGTCGAAACGGACGCCATTGTGAGAAAGAAGGTACACGGCCGACAAAAGACAAGAGTCAAGATGCCGAAGATTGAACGAAGTACCAAAGGGAAGGGAAGAAGGGGAGGTGAAAAAGAAAAGTAAGTTCTGAGACGACCAAGGGGGGTTGAAGTTTTAAAGTGTTTCCCTCCAAGCCAAGCAAGCGTATGCGTGGATGGATGCTTGCTCGGCAAACGTTTTGTTGGGGCGTGGAGCCTGGAAAAAAGGGCAGGTAGGTACGGTACTGTGCTGTGCTGCACTGGACCACGGAGAAGCAGCCTCTCAGCGTGGCGGCAACACAAAGCAGAAACAGCGGCGAAAGCGGGCAAAAACAGGTGGAACGATAAAGGAAACTGGCAGGTATGTTGCTGTGTACAGGACTGACTTTACCGCTTTTCCCTGTGTCTGGCAAAAAGATCGGCAATCCCTTGAAGTGAGTCAAGTAACAGACTTGCAAAGAGCGATAAGAGGGAGCCAAAGTGCAGTATCTATTCTTGATTCACTGCAGAGTGTTGATTTTTAATAAATAGCTCTTTTTCTCCCAATACTACAAATTTCAAACTTCAAGATACTGCACAATTGCTTCAAAAAGAAGCAACATCTCCAAAACGAAAAATAGACGCGCCCCAAATTCGCAAACCAAAAGAATCCCTACCCCAGAAAATGCGCTAGAAAAAGGGTCGTGCTTCTAATTCACCCCTGAAGGGTGGCAATATTTAGCTACAAGCTCCCATGCACAACAGGTACCGTTCCCGACCAGAATTGACGGGGCGTCCGATAGAGCTGTTTTTCATGATGAGCTTGATGAATTGTCTGGCTGTGTCTCGGCTTCTACTGCAACCTGACTAAAAAGGCTTGCAGGCTTGGTATTTTTGCGGAGGAGGCTGGCTGAAACCCATCGTTTAGTCCGTGCTTGTGCAACAAACATGTCACTATCTCCATTAAGCTTCTCGATAACGGTCATCAGATAAAATGGCCCTCTCAATGGCGGCTTCAATGCCTTCAGTGATGTTCTGTCTCTTAACTCTTCAATGTCGTTGATTTTACTCGCCGACGTACATCCGCTGCCGAAGCCCGGCCCCGGTCCACTTCTCCGGCTGGCGGGAAACCCTGAGCTGAGCTGGAACAGTGGAAGCCCGCAATGGCATGACTTTGGACAATCAGTCGCCTTCAACAGCTTTTTGAGATTTTGCCATCGACGGATATGCAAGATGCTAGCCACTGGCTTATTATTACCTGCAACTGCGTATCAGATGTATCCTCTTTCTTCTAGTCTAGATCTTCACACCGCCTGAAGAATGGATCTGCCGCTGCTAACGGGACATGGCCGACATGATGCAAAGAGAGGTGGCTTAGATCCGAGTATTTAACACGTAGAGATATGAAACTTTGGTGTGTTATCGCACACACTCGGCCTCTTGTGACAACATGATGGCGTCCAGGCGTCCAAACAGAGTGTGCCGAGCCTCACAGGTTTTCCAGCAGCTCATCCGAATATGAATTGTTCGCCCCTCTCAAAATCGGGGGTTCCAGTTGGGAGCTTATGCGGGTCAAAGTGGCTCCAGGATGGCCTAGGGCTGGAGATCATCGACATGTGAATTAACCCTTGCGTTTTGGGGAGTTGGGAGACAAACGGGGGGAACCGGGAGGGGACAGCGTCGACGTCGACGTCGACCACGAGAGGGGTGGCCCACGCTTTGCCAAGAAGACAAGGCTCCCCGATCGTGGCTGTCTCTGGTTTTGTTGACGATGTGAATTCAGCATGAGTCGATTGGTTACGAAAAGGCGGGAGCAAAAGCTCAGACAGCGGGCCAGGAAGATAAATCTGGTCGAGGCCAAGATTAGCCACCCTGGCCTGTGTGGAGTTTCGATAGCAGTGATAAGGACAAGTCAAGGAGTTTCATCATAGGAATAATCGCCTCTTTGTATATCGAGATCATTGATATTATGGCTGATGGTTGTCTGACGCGAAGCAACGCATCATGGCTGAAGAGTTTACGCTTATCGACATGTGAAGATGATGATGATTTGGAGATGAACCGAGGTGGAAAGGTCAGCTCGTGCAAGATAACCTTACTTACAGAACGGCAGCCACTGAAGAGTACCGTGCCGTTCACTTGTCCCTGTAATTGGTATCTTTTGATCAGGTTGTTGCAGGCTGGTGCAGCTTCATTTGCATGCCGTAGGCCAAGCCGTTGTTTTCTCTTACACAAACCCAGGTAATGAAATGACAAAGTACGGATACGGCACAGCAAGCACAGTGCATTACCGAGACTTGTTGACTTTGACTTTGACACCCGAGCAACAGCCAACCAGGGGTCCTTGAAATCAAGCTTTTGAAGGGCCATTCTCGACTTCGGGTCTGAATGAATTATCCGGAACTTTTCTCTGCTTCTTTTTGGTGGAGAAAAGGAAAGAAAAAAAGAAATCTGACATTCCGAACACGCACGTCCCCCGTTTGACAAGAAGAACCCCATGCTGATAGCCAATTGGCAGCAAATATGGAATTTTCTTTTTTCCTGGTGCTCCTCTTCCGTTCTGTTGGGAATTTTGTTGAGTTGAAGCGGGACCCTTTTTGTCTTGGCGTTACGGAGTACGATCCAGGGTTCTCGATGGAAGAGCGGGGTGGGGTTGGGGGGAGGGCTCCTGTAATCCCGATACGGGCTGGATGGTTGTGGCGTAAACAGGGGGAGGTGAATGGTTAGTTGACTGCTTTGAGGCGTATTCTTTTCAGCTTCATGCTTGGAGAGATATTCAGTATTGGCTTGTGCTTGTGACTATCTCTCCCACTCCAAGGACCCCTTTGGCCCTGATTCAACTTGACAGCGCAGTTGATGGTGCATTTGGTGATGCTGATACAGTGAAATCACCCGCAATTAAGTTATTCGCCCCTGCTCTAGGGTCCAAGCGCCCCACGTGTCTTACCCGCCTAGCCGCTGTTTTGGAGGCTCTTGCTTGAACGTTGACTGCTGAAGCGCAGAGAGGACCCTCAACCCCGCCATGGGCCTATTCTATAACCCCTCCTTTTCATCAGAGTTGGTCAATTCTTGGTAGCAATAACAAGACGAGATAGCTTCAGTAGATCTCCAGCTTTTTTCTGGCATGAGAAGAAATATCAGTGATTTTATTATTGTCCTGAGCTGATGTTTGCAAGGATTCTACCCGAATCGTAAAACTGTAGGGCCTACTTATTTTGCAGACTTGTTCTGCTGCAAAGAAAGTGTTGGTCCCCCAGGCTGCTTATGATCCCCGAGTTTCTCTTCCGAAGTCAGGTCATGATGGTTCGATATCACGAAATTCACTCGGCTTGCCTTTCTCCCTTAGTACCAAGATATCCATTTTTGGTATTCGTTGAATCACCTCTTGAGTGCCTGTCAAGATGTACTGTACATGAGGTCCAATATTCGTCTTCAGCAAATCATGGTCCACCCCCAGTTCGCCCATTGCCCTGTTCTCCCGACCAAGTGCAGATGACTTCCTATAACAAAGCAATTCTCCGATGCCCCCAGCAAATCTTTGATATCCCTAGCAAAAGTCCAAGCCCTTCGGGTCGCCTTCCAGTCTTCAACTCCAGTTGGGGAGCATTTAGCTTCATAGACCTCTCCCTCATGCCTTGCTCCAATCGCTAACGCATGTTTTTCTCTAGCAGAGCTTTGAGCTGCTCCTCCATCCCCTTCATCTGATTGCGTAGAGACAGGTTCTGTCGCTCGGTTGGCATGCGCTGGAACTCTACGGTGTTTTCACGCCAATCCCTGGGTCTCTCGCGGTTGCGGTCGGTCCCTGGCCTCCAACTGTCCAGATACTCATGCGGTCTGGATTCCCGCGCATACCGTTGTTCTCGGTAGTCTGAACGCTGTCGATATTGTGCATCCCTTGGCGGAGAGGGTGAGGCTGGTCTTCGGGGTGTTCGCGGTTTAAGCGGAACGTCATTTGGGTTACTATGTCGCGTTTTCTTTTCATTAATACCGTTCCGTCTGGAACGTCGTGGGGGCGAAGGCTGCCGACGGGGAAGTGGGTTAGAGTCAGCAAAGGAAAGTCTCCCCTCGTCTAAACGCGGTCGTTTTGCTTCATGTCGAGCTGTGTTGTTTGAAGCTCGTTCAACCGTATCTCTGACAGTGCGGTTGTTGGAAATAGGGAGACCGGTTGAAGGGGGGTCTGAAAGCTTCCGCTTGCTCGCAGACTGGTCTCTACCACATCTAGATGGTGGTCTTGGAGGAAGACCGTGGGTCGCTTCAGGCCGAATCGTTCCAGACCCTTTCAGTTCATGGGAGTTGCAGCTCTCTGTCAAAGGCTGTGTTGTGCTCTTCTGGTCCCTGGCAGGGGGAGGGATCCTGGCTTCGGTGGAGTTCAATTCAGTGTGTGCATTAGATGGATTCGAACTGTTGTCCGCTTCCTGCTTGGGTCTGGCCGTGTTGTCGCTGTTGTTGCGGTCGAGACGCCGCGATATCGCGCTCTTTAGTCCTGGCTTGAGGTCTATGATGATTGACAAGAGGACTTCGGTGTCCAGTATTTGACGTTCGTCTCGACCGCAACAACAGCGACAACACGGCCAGACCCAAGCAGGAAGCGTCAAACTGTGTCTGTACGTCTATGGTAGCGTTTTGGTATTCCGCTATTGAACTGCTTCTTGGAAGCAAGGTCGGTCGGGTGAACCTCCCTAGCTCACCACGCCGCTTCATCAGGCTCTCCGAGATCCAGTTCTTAACATGGGTTTTTACCATGCCTGATATCTTATCTACAACCGATGGTGACCAGACAATGCTCTCGAAATAGCCGCGATTGATCTTGCAGAATCTTTGCACAAAGACCTCGTTCTACGAGTCGATGAGACCATCAAGTTCTGGCTGTGACGGAGACACTGGAGGTAAATTGCCTTCTCGTAGGAGGGTCCTCCGCGGTTGACACCAATGGTCAATTGCCTCCTTCACCTCTTTCCAAACCTGGAACTTCCCCTGAGTGACGGAATTCCACTCTAGCTTCATCCACAGATGACTCCAGAATGGCTCTTGGTCGTGTAGAGGAGCAGGATTCATTGCAAGATATTCGTCCTTAAGACTCAAGCATAGTTCCATGACTTTTATTTTGCAAGTGCCACCGAGATGTCTTCGGGCGATTTCTGGCGCTGTTTGAGCTTTTATGGCTGTAGCGAGTGCATTCGCGTGGTGGATTGAGCCCGATCCTAAGCCGTTGTCGGGTCTGGCTACTGGCAGGCCAGAGCTAGAGGAGGATATGGATCCTCGTTGCTCAGTCGTATTCTTCAGCCTGAACTGGTCAGCTCTCGGCCCCTTCGGTGCGTCCTTGGGCGGTTGAGTATCATTGCTTTCAAAGTTCATCAACGGTTTTTGGCTGTAGGTGAAGCTTGGCAAGTCCATTGTTCTTTTGGACCCTTCTTCAGCAGAGGTCCTGTCAAAGGGCGTAGCCGAGGTAGCTCCAGGTTTGTAGCACGGTTTCTTAAATCGTATGTATGGACCTGTTTCTCTATCGCGCGTAAGAGATGGAGTGGCTTGTTTAGCAGTCATCGACTTGTGGGAGCTCGGAGTCTTCGCCTGATGAGGTATGCTCTGCTGGCGTACTGGGGTTTTCGAGCCGCTCGCGTCTGCGACTGGCGGCGGTGCGTCTTGAGGTTTGCTATTCTCAATAGAAGAGTGATGTGGGCTCTTCATTGTGGTATTCGGCATTTCGCTGATTGTGGTCACTGGAGGGGTGAGGTTACGTGGATGTCCTGCGAAAGAAATAAGCAAAGCCGAGGTTGAAGGAGAAGAGGATAAAGAGAATGTCTTTCTTTCTCTCTATTTACCTGAGGTTTCTCTTTTGTTTGTTGTCGTTGCATGGAAAGAGGCCAGAAAAGTGGTGGTGGAGGTTGCGTGTTTGTAGGTGGAAGATGTTAGGTGTTGCTCGGGAGGTTGAAAGGTCTAGAAATTATCTGAACTGCTTTGAAACCACAATGTGCTGCCTAGGCAAGTTGGGCACCCTAAATTAATCATAAAGGCCTCGAAATAATTCTTCCCAATAGGCAAGTTAGAGATTACTCAACTTCTCAGCTTTGTCATAGTCCGTAATTGCAAAATACGACAAGAGCCTAGATCATATGATGTTCTTTACTACTTTCTACAGCCATCACTGGTCACTAAATCTAGCTTACATCTCTTAGAGGTCTCGCATATCCGCGTATTATTAGAAACGGAGGAGCTCAATGTCTTTGCTGCTGGTGTATATCTTACAAGAGTTGTGTATTGTTCTATGCTACCAGTCGCCTGTTGCCCAGCCTATCAAGCGCTTTTTTCTTTTCTCCCCTCTATCTTATGCACCAAGGAATTTCCTTTCCTGATATATCTCCTGAACAAACCTTACAAGCAATCAGTTCTTCCAACGTATAGCCATCGACCAACTGTGAGGCTTCCATGCGAATAGATGTGCTATAAAAAACTCCTAAGCACTGCCGAGCAATAAGGCCAAAGAACTCTTTAGCAACCGAAGGACCCTCGTAGTGAAAAATCGTAGTGATTCTCTTCAATAGCCATTTAATGCTGATTCCTTTGTCGAAAATCACTGTTTGCGCATCTCCTTGATTGCGCGGTACATCATTGTCTCGCGCTCGTTGGGCGACAGAGCTTGATACTCCGCCGTCTCCTCACGGAATCGAGATGCCTCGGCATACTTCTCATTCTCTGAAGCTCTTTTCTTGCCAAGAGCAACACTTCGGCTGACGCTTTTCTTGAACTTGAACAACCTGTCTGACCGTCCAGACAGTGAGGGATCAGGCGTCACAAATAGACCTGGGGACTCTTGAGCGTGCAGTGTGGCCTTGGGGGCAGGGCTTCCGTTTTCTCCAAAGTCATATGGAGCCTTCCTCTTCTTCGTTACACCAAAGCTAGATCTAGCAGGCACCGGGGTCGGTTGCGTTATGGCGGACGATTCTCTGCCCATGCTGGAGCTGAACAACTGTTCTACGGATGGGAATGGAGAGGTAGGCGAAGATGGTAGACTACTGCCGAGTTGATGCTCTTTCAAACATTGCTTCTTTTTCGCTGGTCCCTCCGGGGTGTTTAGGGCTGCCAGTTCCGTTGATTTGTTTCGAATGGCAAGACCCTTGATAGCGTCTGCTGTCGCATTTCTCCCATGTCCTTTGTCATCGAGAGATCGAAGTGCTTGGTGCTCAAGCCTTTCTTGGGCTTTGTCTGCTCTGATCGCCTCCACAAATCTGTTCTCAAACTTCTTGAGCTCAGCCATGACACGGGGTGTCACAATTGGTGTTCGCGGCTCGATCGAGTCAAGAATTGAGGGCTGGTAACAGGATACATCGTCTTCAGCATCCTCAACATCTTCCATGTCTTCATTGTCTTCAGGACTCTCGCTGTGACCTTCATTCTTAGACATCCCACTGTCGCCATCGTGCTCTTCGACATCGCCCACCAATTGCTGGCGCAGATTCATCTCCGTACTTGGAAGTAGGTCCGCAATCAACGAAATCACAGCTTCCGATTCCCGGATTAGAGTCGAGCTCTTTCCTGTTGCATGGATGCGACCCCTGAGATGGTTCAAGTAGGCGTAGTAAGTTTCTGGTGAACTATTGCCTTTCAACGTGGGTGCTCGAATTAATGATTCCAACTCATCTATTCTTCCCTACAGCTTGTTCTCAATCAGTTCAACAATCTTACTTTCCGCAAATGGTATCAAGATTTCTTTGACTGCAGGCCAAATCTTATTGTCGAAATCTGCCTTTGAAGTCTCGGGTTTGCACTGAAGTGCTCCGGGTTCGGGCACGTCAAGACGTTCTTCGGCTGGGTGCTTGTCAATAAAATTGAGGAAGCCACGATTTTCGCGACAGAAGCGTGTCGCGTAGACCTCATTCCACTGGTCTATTAAGGCGTGGAGCTCTATCCCGGCATTGGCTGATTTGTCAAGGGTGCCATCTCTCAACTCGTACCTCCGGGCGCGACACAACCGATGTACCATCACTCTGAGGTTCCTCCAATTGTCTCTGTACTGTGAATGAATTGGAAGTTTGGTTGTGACTGTTTCCCAGAAGTCTTGTGCCTGATGCTTAGATTGGGAAAGGTAGATGTCTTTTAGTGTGAAACAAATCTTGAGAATCGACTCTTTTTCATCTGGGATATAGTCGCTCGGACGAGCCATTGAGTCTTCTATCTTTTCGGACTTCTGGTTCTCAGTTGCTTCGTCTTTCTCCTCATCGTCCTTCTTGTTGGTAGGTCTGGGAGGGGCGTTGTTTTGAACAGGGGCTGTCTTCTTCACAATAGCCAGCGGACGGTGACCAACAGGGTTGAGATCACCTCGTTGTGCTTTAGGTCGGTCAATCCCATACTAAACATGATTAATAAGGTCTCTACAAGATAATGGTTTGCTTGCTTACTGGATCATTGCCATTGGGTTTCTGACCACTTGAGGGTTGTGACTTTTGGGTGGAAGGTCCTGCTACGGACTCTGTAGACTGAGCCTCATCATGACCAGTATTGCTGGCTTCTGTCGATGGGATCTTTTTGAAAGCATGTGGTGTGTTGAAAGTCATGCCGGAGCCTCGTCTCAAAGATGGCTCTCGGTAGTCGCCCTGTGCCTTTGCCAACTTGTTGTCATGAGGCCCGGTGCCTTTACTCTTGATATTCGCCACGCTGGATTGTCGCGATGGTTTAATCTTCAATTTCTCTGGAGAGACTAGCGACTCTTCGTCAGACTCTTTTGACTGTGATTTAATGGCGCCTTTCTTTTTCGATGCTGGCGTTGGTGTATTATCGGCAAGATAGTACCTCAGCCAAGACTCATCTGAGTCTTGAGTCCCTTGACGAACTGAGGATCTTTCCATGTTAGAGAATGTTGGTTCGGTACCTAACTCCATGGAGTATTCGCGGGAGGGTTGCTTTTCCTTCTTGGGCGACTTCTTGTGTGATCCCATCGTGGGCGAATGAGGAAGGATGAGGGAAAGGGAGTCAAAATAGGTGAAGAGTGCAGTAGAAAGTGTAGGAGTAGATGCAAAGAGGAGATTGAAGAGTTTGAAGGAGTAAATGCCCTGCGGAATTTTCTTAAGAGAGAATTTGTGCAGTGTGGTCGAGAAATTCCCAAGTGTAATAGCGTGCAGTGCGAGGCAGATGCCAGCCAGGAGCACAGGCACGCACCTCTACGATGACCAGATGTAAAAGGAGTGGAGGCAGGTAGATACTCTAGATCGATTGCAGAGAATAAATACCCTCTAGAGAAGCTTGAAAGCTTTAGGGCCTGAGACCCCTTGTGATTCAGTGCCTACTGGCCTCTTGAGGAATTCCCTAGTTGATAAACAAGGCATCAGCCCGTGGAACAATAGTATATCCCCTCCACTTCGAGAAAGAAGCGCGTGTAAGATCTTAATAATGTTACAGAGAATTCTTGCTACCCGTTTCATAGGGGTAGTCAGTTGAGCATAGGTGCCTAGATACAGCCCAGCGAGATGGTTACAAGTCAGTCCAATCGTTAACATGAATAGGTATTGGAAAGATTCCTTTTTCTCCTGTTCTATCATTACTACCCGCATATGCGTCTAGGTAGGCAAGCTATTCTTTCTTCTTTTGGGAGTATTCGCGCGAGGTGCAGGTGGTTAATCTGCCAGTGCCACAAGTCAGTTCAGTGTCATCTCAACCAAACCATAAACAAACACCAGCACAATAAGCAGCACTGCGCACAAAGAATAATCTTCATATCTACTCAGACTTCTACTATTTTCAGAAAACCGCCGTCTTTAAGCCCCCATAAAGCTACTTATCGAGCATAAAATCCGACTATTACTCCATCTGTGTGATATATTCTTCGACAAAGCCAATGTACTGACAAAGGCTTGAATGCAATATCAACAACATCGCCCATCTAATTTTGCTTTTCTTTGAAACCATCGCTTCGTAACAACATGACAAAACAATACTACGCCAAACTCACAACAATCACCAAGGCACCAGCGCGCCGTCGGACTCGATAACCTGCCTGAGCCGCTGAGGCATGAAGTCAACCCACACGTTGATCCTTTCGAGGTCGAACGTTGCCCACGAATCTTTGACCATCTTTTGAAGCGTCTCGTCCTCCCAATCCTTGGGCGCCTCCATGGCCCATTGCTTGCGGTGTGGCCAGAGGCTGTCGAGAGGACTCAGGTCCGGGCTGTCGCCGCAATTGAAGTAGTAGCGAAGGCCGTGCTCATCTTTCCACTGCTGGACCTCGTTCACCTTGCTCGCAGCGCCGTGGGCAAACGCTTCGCAGTCCTCTTCGAGAATGAAGCTCTGCGGCCCGGTACTGGTGAGCCAAGGCTTGATCGTCTTTTCGAGGATATGGTCCTTGTACTCTTGCATGTTCATTACACCTGTGGTGTTTGGACTTGTCGAGTCTTCGTAGAAGATTGCATCGCTCTTGAAACCATATCCAACTGCCACCCAAGCATGAGCTTTCCTCAAGTCGCGTGGCCAGTCAGCCTCGGGAGTCTTCCCGCACTCTTCGCAGAACTTCTCTCCAGGGCGGGGAATTAGACGTATCTTTCCATCAAGACCAAAGCCAAAGTGAAGCTCAATGCTGAAGCGAACAGCTCTCCAATCTTGTGCCTGGGGGTACGCCTCGAGCATGCGCCTGGCATACTCAACCCTCTTCTCCCGGGCCTTCTTGTGCACCCATGTTCTCGGACACGCCAGGCATCTTCGATATCCCAAGGTTCCCATGGTTCGGTGCAGCGTCCTGGGATTAACATCAACCTCAACGCCAGCCTCCTTAGCCAATCCATGCCAGTTCAGATTAACATTGACATATCGATCGTCCCAAAGAATCTTCTCCATCTTCTGCTGATCGTCCTCGGATATTTTGAGTGGTCTCCCGCGCGTCTCCTCCCACTCGGGATCATTGCGCTTAGACGCGGGGACACTGAGCGCGGCATAACCTTGCGAACGCGACAGGTCAAAGTGCCGAAAGATGGCTGACTTGTTGACAGGCAGGCCCTGAGACTCGAGGTACGAGATGGTGCCTCGAACCATGGCCTTCTTAGGCGTGTCGCCGTGCTTATATCCGGACGGCATTTGGTCGCGTCGCCCGCTTCGGGGATTTCTTGTGGTGTAAGTGGGTGGAGAGAATGACTGGGACGGTGGTGTTTGGATGTTTTTGTCTGCTCTCTTTGTTTTCGCGGTAAGTGGTGAGGGGTCAATAGTTCGTAGCGATCACGTGGTATCGTCAGTCCAGTTTCATCTTCCATCTCGTCTCATGGATGTTACCAAAAGCGCTTGTTGAAGGAACTTGTTGAAGGAACAATGACACGAAGCTATCGTGTTGGGCGGTAAAACATTATGGTTTCGCGAGAGGGGTTAGTCAGACTTTTCAACATTATCGTCCAGTCCAGTTAACTCGAGTTGAATAGAACTTTGTTATCATAAGGCTGAAACATGACTTTACCCTACATTAGGACTGGTCATGGAGTGAATTGTTCAATCTTCGATTGCACACTCATCTGATGCATGGGCTTTATCGTATTGATCTAGCTGAATGTTTTCTTTTCTCGATACGAGCTTTTGGGAAGATACTTTAAGGCACTCCTATTAAGAGACACACAAGATACTTTTGTGACAGTGAGCTCGTAGCTCAACAAAACCAATGCCTAATAATGCACAGCAACATTTTCTCCCAGCGTATGTTCCAACAAGCAACTTATATGGTCATCAATTATGTTGATTCAAAATATCGTCATCCAATTATGGACAACGGCAATTACGAAGATTAAAGAAAACACCGCTTTGTAGCCTCTCTAGACATTTCGTAAACGTTCCCTCCACCTCCCATCGAGTATCCGCATTCCATTAAAAAAACGCCGTGAAATGGAGCAAATGTTTCTCCGTTTATACCGAATATACAGCTTCTAAATCGAGCCGCAAGAGCCTTTCCAAACGGTGGCCCAATTAAAACGCCTAGGCTTTTCCTGCCTCGCGGACTGACATCATGAACTTGTCCTCGGCGCCAACTTCCCCAGCAACTCGTGCTGCAGAGACCTTGGCGTTTCTTTCACCAAGTATCGCCTTGACTTCATCGGCTGTCTTGGCGCCGAGCAATGTCATCTCTCTGCTGAGAAGAAGTGCCACGGCTGCTCGGATCAGGAGAGCGTCTCCTTCGAAGACATACACGTCCCATAGCCGGGCTGCTTCATCGATGGCTAGGTGTTGTGTGAAGATGGCTGTCAGGACTCCTGATAGGGACTGTTCCAGATCGGCAGGTTGGATCTTCTTGGTAAGATGCGCGTGAAGCGGCGCAGACTTGAGAGAAAGCGTTTGCATCACAAGGTTGAATGCGGAAGCTTGTGCGCCGGGGTCTCCTGTATAGAAGGATAGAGGTAGCGGGCGGTTGAGCACGTTAGCGAGTGCGACGAATGCGGACCCAGCATCGGGTAAGTTGAGGAGCAGCAAGGCAGCAATTGTCTGACGGACTTGGTTAGCATCTCGGTAGCACAAAGGTGGCTGGCTATACTTACATTGCAACCCCGTACATAGCCAATGTCACTCCTGTACATGGCATACGCACTCAACACGTCAACGAGACTCTGGTGCAGCGGTCCTTCGACCTCAAAAATACGGAGATCCTGCCAGGTGTTCTGTGCAGCATCTTTCCGAATTTCTCGAAGCCATTTTGCCCTTCTAACATCCTCTGGGTCGCCCTTGTCGTCTTTGACTCGAGCTTCGATCTCTTGAGCTCTTGCAAGAGCTGCTCTGAATGATGTTTCCGACAGACCAAGCTCGTTACCAATCGCTCGACCCCAGATGACTCCTCGGCTACGGGGCGCAATACCCTTCCACCAAAGTTCTCTCGTCCTTCGTTCGCGAACAGCGTCATTCCATCGTGGAATTACATCCCTCTCCCAGATTTGCATCAGGTTATCCGCTGTGCTATCTCGCCCTTCGATCTTGGCCCTGCGTGACGCTTCGCGCCGCTCCTCGGCCTTGGCGCTCGCTGCCATCATCTTCTGATATTCCTTTAGGTGTCGGCGCTCCTCAGCTGGATCTTTGGGTGGCAGCCATGAGGGACGAGTCCGGCTCAAGACTGCTTCCTTCTCCTTGGAAACAGGCAGAGGATCAATCATGATGTTGGTTTTGCGAAGAGGCGGGAGTTCGGGAGTCGACTTAACACGCTGCTTCCTATCATACGTCTCGAAGGATCTTCGGGATGCATTCCATGTGTTGGGACGTTGGCCTGCGGGGCGTTTGGTTTGTTCCTCTATCAACTCATCGGCGTGCTCCTCGAGCTTTTCTGTCAGAGTCTTGGCTTCGTGATTCAGTTCAGCCAACGCAGCATTCCAGCTGTGCGCTCGTGTCTTCATGGGGCTACGAGGGTTGTCATCGGTCTTCCAGGTTGGTGATCGAAGAGAGCCTTGAGCTTGTGCGATTGCAGGGGTTCCATTGCCGACACTTCTGACGCGTTCCTTAGATCGATTGGGGGAGGGCGATACAGAGGAGGGACGACTTGGTGTGCGCTCCTGCATAGGCCGCGGCGAGAGGGGCACATTGTCCAGAAACATGCCCTCAGGAATATCGTCACCATCGTCTTCGTCACATTCTCGTTCGAGGTCAGTAAATGACTTGCGATCGCGGCCGGACTGCCAACTGCCTCGGCGAGGCTTTTGAGGGAAACTCGGGCCTCTCGGATCCTTCGGGTTGAGTGAAGAGGCAGGGCTCGGGCTTCGATTTCGTCGATTGAATTGAAGAGAAGCTGAAGATGGACTGGTTAGAGTCTTTGGTCGCGAGGCTGACATGGGCTCTGTCAATGCGCTCAAACTGGTGCTTCGAGGGTTGGAGGTGTAAACATTGGTCTCGAGAGTAGGGAATGGCGGTCGAGCTTTGGATGCAGTTTTGCCAGCTGCAAGAGTTCGGCTTGAAGGTTTCTTGTTCAGGCTGGGACGATCATTGACTTGCGACGGACTCTTCAGGGTAACGTTATCGTCGTCGAGTCCAATTTCTTCAAAATGGCCGACATCGGCCAGGACGCTGCCATCGTCGCTGTCGAAAGATTGGAAAGAGGAGGTTTTGGAGCTCTTTGAGGTAGTCATTCCTGGAGGAGAGTCGGGACTGGGAAGATAACTGCCGGTATCAAGAGTACGGATCATTGTCGCATCGCCTGGGGGACAACAAAACACTGGACGAGAGGACTCTGTCGACTCGCCCGAGGACTTTAGGACAATTGGGCTGTCTGATACGATGTGTTGTGCTGTTGGGTGGCTTTCGAATTGGTTCGAGATCGTGGCTCGTGACGCTGTCGTTGCTTGGTTGAAAGGGTCTCACTTCTGTTTTGTTCAGCTGCGTCGTCCTGAGCAGAGCTGTCTGTGCTTTGGTTCGTCGAACTTGGCGGTAAACGTTGTTGTTATGCACTGAATATCGGGGCTAGAGGGAGGCGTTTCAAGATTGCCGGGGTTTCGCTCAATTTCTAAATGACGGGGCTGAATGAAGCCTTGCTAAAGCAAATCTGGGGCGAAAAAGGGATACAATAGCGAAAGGATGAAGTGAACGCGGTCGAAATTGAAGGTTGTTGGGTCGGCGAGAGTGGTATGATAGGGATTCAATCGATCAACGATAGACTTTGTTAAGGATGAGTAGGTAGTTTAAAGAGCAACAGACATGTCCACTCCCATTGGGAAACGACCGAAGAGGAGAACAAGATTTTGCAACCCCAGACAGGGTAAGCGGTCGAGGCCGGGATGACGAGGGAATACCCAAAATTAAGCGCGGAGTACGGAGTAGAGAGGAGTGGCCTCCAAAACAAAGGGGGATTAGGTAGTTTAAGGTTCAAGGGTTTTGTACGAAGAAGAAGGGTTGAAGAATGAAAGATTGATGCAGTGTGTGAAGACTGAAGAGACAAGGAAGGAAATGAAGGAAATTGATAACAAGGAGAGCGAAGAGCGAGAGGAAAGGAAAAACGAGTGAAGCAACAAGTCAAAGTCCAAGTCAAAGCAAGGTCAAGTTAGGATAAACCGGGAAGTGGATGACGATCCCCAAACGAGACGAGGATGAAGGACAGCGCCAGCGGGCCAGCAGCCAACAGCCAGCGCAACCAAGCACTGAACAAGCACCAACAAGGGGATGATCCCACCCACACTTTGGGAGACTTGCACTGCAAAAAAAGATGCCATGCTTGTAGCTCATCACACAAAAATAGCCCCATGGTGACCTCCGTTCTATTTTCCCAGGTGGTGGGGGCGACCCATGCATGTGGGCTGTGGACATGGCCTTATCGGGGCCAAATCATTCCAGGGGCTTGCACTGTATATCCTCTTCAAGGACTGTGTAAGCCCAGCGTGGGAGAGCCTGCATTGACAGTGCCAAATACTATCAAGCCCCCCTGCCATTAATCTCGGCCGCATATGCGCGGCTAATAAACAAGTAGTACCAATCACGTCTCACAACATTCACGTCTTCAGTTTTCACGTCAATATTGCAACTCGACGAAAAATACAGCAATTTCGCGTCTTAATTCGTTATGGGCCTCTCTGTGGCCTTTGCGGATATGGACTCTAAACAAGAACCTGTCTCATAACCTATTCCATCGAAGGTCCTAGACTACCACGGAGAACTAAGGGCATTAATCTGTCAGCTTGGTGAGGCTTGCTAATCCCTGTACCCTGTCCTGCGTTATGTCTCCAAAAAAGTGTGACTTCATCCATACGTGCTTGTTACATTGGCCATAGCTATTGATCCATATTCTCAGTTCCCGATCTCATCGTATGTCGATCGCTTCTTAATTCCTTCGACGTCCACAGCTTGTTCCCCCTGTAGATATCTTTTGATGCTTCACTGTATCCGCGTGCATCTTGGCGATCAGATCTTCTCCGTCGGAATCGGAGTCCTCAGACTCGCTCTCGTTGTCTGTGTCGCCTGGGATAAGAAATGCTTCCACTCCTTGAAGCAGCCTGTTCTTCTTCTCGCGCTTCATCTTCTTCCTTTGCGCTTTCATGGCCTTTCGGTGGTCGGCTCGTTTTCTGAACTCATGACTTCGCATTGCTTCTTCGACAAAGATGTCGAGAGCCTTTTTCTTTGCCGTGAACAGCGGGACTGGTGAGCCAACTAGCTTTGAGCACTTCATTGTAAGATTGTACCAAAAGTTGCTGTATTGCTTGTCGGTCTTGATACCCCTACGTTCCAGTTCCGCGGCTACGGCGTGTGCCTCTCGTTCGGTTAACGATGCAGGGACACTCCAGTCGACGTCCCAGCAATACTTTTGGTTGGACCTGTCGTTCTTGTGTATAAACACCTCACCAGCGGCCATCTTCTTCTTGAACAGAGCGACTGTGGGCTTGATGGCGTGCTCTGAAACACCATCTCGAATAACTTGAGGCTTCATCTCTTTGTTAGGAGGCTTGGTCCAGTTGCTGTTCACGACTGGCTTCAATTGTTGCTCTTCAAGTCTTTTCTGTATTTCATCTTCAGACTCTTCCAGATCTGTCGTACTTTGTTCCTCTGTCTTGATAGGCTTTGGGGTGGTGCGGACGGGTCGTTTGCTGCGGATTTTAGAAGGCGTCTCTTGATCAGAGGCCGCATCAGTTGCAGCAGTATCGTCTGCGATGACTGCCAGAGGTGTCATATCTTTCTCTATAGTCGAGTCAGTACAAGTTTCACAGGATATATGTTTGTTGCCTACTTTGTTGAAGCCATTTAGATCCGTTGGGAAGGGGGGTTGCAGGTCGATTGATGCTTTTAGGCGGAGGCGACACCCAGTTCTTCGATCGCAAATCCGACAATGTTAATGTTTTGTTAGGGGTACCAGCAAGGGGCGATAGCCTCTCATACGAGGTGTTCTTGGTTCCAGGCTCATTCTATGAGGCTCTGTTTTCAGAAGGTCGGACAATCTTGGCTTGCTCTTTACTATGTTTAACTCGTTCGCTGGGTGACGAAACCAGGTATTCATCTCCAGAGAGTGGAGAGATGTCAGGAAAGGGAGGGTACACCGTCTCGTTGTCACTATCGTGCCCTCGCTGTCCGACAGATCTTTTGAGAATCCCTTTGAGGCCGATAAGCGCATCTCGATGATGGGGGCGGAAAGGTGATGGTGTACCAGGAGTGTGGCTCAGTAAAAGCTTCTCGCCACTATAAACCGGCTGAAGTTCATAAGCCAACGATGAAAGGCGTTTTTCAGGGTTGTACACCGAGCGAGCGGGATGGGTCTTCATGCTCCCAGGCATATCTTTCATACTCATGGTTGAGTCATTGTCACCAAGCAATGGAGTGGTGACTTTCGGAGAGACCATTTCTAGTGGGAGCTGATATGAAACAGGCGGTGATGATGTGAAGCCCTCGGTGCCAGCAGGACCGGAGCTGTATGAGATAGGTGTGGGGGTGGTAGATTCAGCTTTGTCCTCGTCGGCATCGTGCTGGATCTTGTCTTCACCAAGGTCAGGCAGCCCCTGGTATTCCTCCTCGCTATCGTCGCCGGAAGGCTCGTCTCGTCTGACTGCGAACAGCTTCCTAGAGGTTGGAGTGCTCTCCAGCTTTATGAACTTGAGGTCCTCGTCATGTTCCTCGTCGCTATCTTCTTCACAAGATGAGACTTGTCTCGAGCTGCTTTCTTGCTTGATGGACTTCAGTACACTGTCGCTATGAGATTCCCGCTTGATTTCCCTTGCTGAAGAATCATCGTATGGACATTCGGGTGCGGTTGAGAACGTGAGATCACAGTCGGGAGATGCACTGCTTCCATCGGAGGATGGCAGTGTTCGCTTGTTAATATTGGCCTCGTAATTTTCGCAGTAGCTTATCAGAAGGTCAAGGTTATCATCATGATCACCTTTGGAGGACGGTTGAGGTTGCTTCTGGGTATCAGAACTATCCTCTACTGGAGTAGGTGGAACTGGTTGTGCGCTTGTGATTGTCTCGTCTTCTGAAAAGTCAGAACTATCTGAAGAAGACTCTTGAGTGAGATCGATTTGAAGGCTTTGCACAGGGGACGGCTGAACCTTGACAACTTGACAGTCCGAATCGTTATTCTCGTCTGCATACTCTGCATCGAGAAAGACAGGAGTGTCGACTGAGTCGCCTACTCGTCGTCGTTTGACATTTGCCTTTTGCTGGATGAGCTGCTGGCGTCTCTTAGGAGAAGGTAAAACTTTCTCGATGAAGCAATCGGACTCGTCGCCACTTTGGGGGGCAACGGTTTCGAGAGGGGTGTTTTGTTTCTGTTGTGCTTCTTTGGTAGGGGTGCGCTTGGGTGGCACAGAGCTGCTGCGGCTTAAGTCTGCGGTGCTCGATGTCAAGTTGGGTAGAGCTGAGTGAGGGGGCACAGAAGCTGTTTGACGCCGACGAGGTACTGTCTTTTTTGGCTTAGACGATGTTGTAGCAGTGGCAAGGGCAGACGCTTTGATAGAAGCGAAGCCCTGTTGAGTGGCGGGTTGGTGTTCAACTTTCGCTTTCTTAGTAGGGCGAGCTCGTGGACTGGCGGCGACAAGCTTGCGCTTCGGGCTTGGCGATGGCTTTACTTTCTGGATCTTGCAGTCGGAATCGGAGCTTTCACCAGATGAAATATCGAACGGTGTGTGCGGAGAACTAGCTTCTGAGAGTTGAATGGATCTGGTTGGTGTTCGTTGTCCCTCACTGCTTATCGCGAGTCTTTTGTTTGCACGAGGTGGTGTTTCGAAGATACGTTCGTTATCTTCCTCGAGGGAACGCTTCTTTGATACCTGCGAGGAGGGCATGTTTCCAAAGATGGGAGTTGAAGGGATAGAGGGATTGAATGACGCTGCACGAGGTGGCGGCGGTTGGGATGAAGCTCGTGAGCTCTGAGGCTTGAGCTTGCGACTTGGTTTCGGCATGGTTCTTGGTGATCGTTGAAGTCTCTTGGTGTGCTGTTTAGAAGACATCAAAGGTGATGATAACGAAAAGAAGTCGGATATCTTGGGTTGCTCCATTCTCGTGGTAATTCACCACAGGTGAAGCAGCGCACGAGAAGGTTTCGGGGTGCACACTTGGTTAGGCAGATGAAATGAACGAAGTGGTATCGAGAGTTGAAGAAATGAATGAGGGGTTTGTGGTTCTCACGATAGTTTGAAAGATGATATCGCAGTGAAAGTACGTTGAAAGAGCGATGTGTAAGTTGCGTTGTTGATGTTGAGGGAAATGAGTTCGGGGGAAGGAGTTGGTGCACAGGAAGTGTGCAGAATCAGAAGTGAATGCAAACGCGATGACAATGCAAAAGGAACAATAGATTTTAACTAAGTGATGCCTATTGTGACTTGCCAGTGCCAGTTTCATTTGGCAGTGGCAGAGCACTGTCAAACGGGACTGCCAGTTACTGGCACTGACATAACATTTCACATACAACTGGAGCGAGGGTCTGGGTTTATTCGTCATAAGGCAGGGTTGGCCCACGATGGTCCTTTTTGCATTTCCATGCCGCCGCATCTATGGTATCATTACAGATCATCATGGTCTATGCACATTGACTCATCCTCACTAGCTACCTGAGTCCAGCCTTACATACGCTCTCGTCGACGAGGAGCTGCCCGGATGATATCGTCAACTCGGAGAAGAAGCTAGACAAAACATTAGAATAGGTTCAAGGATACTTCGAATATGTGCTTACCTCTGCGGCCTCGCTGGCCGAAGACACAACAGCCTTCTTCAACTTGTAGCTCTCAATAACACCGAGCTCCCGCATATCAGTGATACCACCACCAGGGGTGGTCAGATCCAAGCCGTATGTTGTGAGGCCATCATAGAGGGCCTTTCGCAGCCTAGCAACGAGGTCTCCAGAGTCAAGACCAGCGTTGTCGGCCAGGATGGTGGGTAGCTGTCGGAGGGCCACAGCAAAGCTGGACACGGCCAATTGTCGCTTGCCTTCAACGCGGGTAGCAGCACCCTCGACCGCCTTGGCCATGAGCATCTCGGCGCAACCACCGCCAAGTGTAGTTCGGGGCTCCTTGACAGTCTGGGACAGGACAGCAAGGGCATCGTGTAGACTTCTCTCGGCCTCGTCGAGTAGCTGTTCTGTAGCACCTCGGAGGACGATTGTGCAAGCCTCTCCTCCTGACACTCCGGAGAACTTAATGAGAGTGTCCTCACCAATAATAACCTCCTCAATCACATCACAATGACCGAGCTTGACCTGTTCGGGGTGGTCAAACGTGGAGGCAATCTCACCGCCAGTGACAAGGGCCAAACGCTCAATGCCATCAAAGTCGGCGTGCTCAATAGACATGATACCAGCGTCAGTAAACAGCTGCTCAGGCCAGTTATAAATGAGTTGTCGGTTGATAAAGCAGTTGATGCCATGTGCCTTGATCTTCTCCACCTTGGCCTTCATCTTCTCCTTCTCGGCCTTCTCGAGCTCGGCCAGCTTGCTTGTCGAGCCAACCTTGACACGTGCACCAAAGATCTTGACCTTGTCGGTATCCATGGAAGTGTTGGCCACCAGAATCTTAGCCTTTTCTAGTCGCTTGGGCTGGTTGACACCAATCTTCTTGTCGAGAATGAAACCCTCATCGAGGTAAGAGTCACTAAGCTTGCCTCCAGCCTTCTTGATGATCTGGATATGGTTGAGGTCGGAAGATTTGAGACGGAGAACGGCATCGACGGCAAGTTCGGCGAATTGAGTACGGTCCTGGGCAAGAACCTTGGAGCTGAGTGTTGTTCGGGCAATGGCGAGCAGATCTTGTCGGAAGGCCTCGGGGTTCTTGCTGTGGTCGACGGCCGATCCCTCCAACGCCTTCAACGCGGCCTGGCTGGCTATCCTGTAACCCTCAATGATAGTCTGGGGGTGGATCTTCTTATCGACCAGCTTCTCCGCCTCTCTCAACAACTCGGCAGCGAGAACAGCAACTGAGGTAGTACCGTCACCGACTTCGTCATCCTGGACCTTGGAAATGTTGACAAGGACCTTTGCGGCGGCGTTATCGAGGGCGATCGACTTAAGAATGGTGGCACCGTCGTTGGTAACCATGATTTCGGCAGTGGAGCTAGCATCGTGTTAAAAGGGGGGTTGTCGACCGCAACTTGGGCGCTACATACGCTGATTGTAAAATCTTGTCCATACCCTTGGGACCAAGGGTGCTCTTTACGAGATCACCAACGGCGATGGCGCCGACAAAAGCAGAGAGACGCGCATTCTCACCCTTCTCCTCGGTGGTGCCCTCCTCAAAAATTTGGGTTGGTTGGAAAGACTAGGAGGGGCAAATGTTAGCACATGCTGATTGATACCTGTAGCTACATGTTCTCCAGTATCAGGAAATAAGCAAACTCTGTAGAAGGACAACACACCATAGCGGGCAAACAATATGACTGTGAGCACGTCGAAACCTATAAAAACGTAAGAGGTTATCGTCGTCGTCAACGTCAATGCTTCAGCCTTGGGGTAGACGTTGCAGCCTTTTTTTCTGGAGCTCCCAGCTTAGCAAACAAACCAAACAGCAGCCCCTCCACCGCCAAAAAGCCCCCACGTGACTTGCCCCGCGGTGGGAGCCTCATGTTTCGGTCCGGGAGGGACAAGGGATATCATTTCTCCGCATCGCGCACACTTTCGAAGCAAAGTGAAGCAGAACACCAAATTTGTACTGCTCTAGGTTGGCTACCGCAACATCAAGATTCCGCACGTTCCCGAGTGACGTTCCCCGCGGTTTTAGAGCAACTTCTGCGTGTCTCCCACAGGTCACATCCCACGCGCGAAAAAGGCCATTTTCGCAAACTTGTGCTCAGTAGCCGAACCCTCCAAAACCCTCGAAAAAAACCATCCAGAAACAAGTGAGAGCGGGGCATTTTTTCTTGCACCCCTCCAACAAATATCGCCCATCATGGCGCCTTCTTTCGACCACCTCCGCGAGGCCGACCTTGACGACGACGAGTTCAACGAGGATGATATTGATATCTCCGATCTGCGAGAACGATTTGAAGTTTCACTGGAGCAAGGATATGACAGCTTCGTCGTCATTGATGGCCTACCTCAGGTCACAGAGGAGCAGAAGCCCAAGCTGGTCAAGTTCTTGTTGAAGAAGCTCAACACTGTCGGCAAGGCACGAGAGGACTCGGTACACATGCCCATGGGCGACGATGGAAAGTCTCTTCGGTAGGTGCTAAATATGGCTTTGAAGAAGCATCAAGAGCTTGGAGCTGATACCATTCAAGATTCGCTTTTGTTGAATACTCCTCACCCGCCGAGGCTGCCGCCGCTACTCGCCAGCTCGATCTTACCCCCCTCGACAAGAAGCATACTCTTCGCGTCAACAAGTTCACCGATATCGAGCGATATGGACGAGAAGGTCGCATTGACGAGACCTACCAACCCCCTCAAATCGACGAGTTCACCGAGAAGGAGCATCAGCGATGGTTCCTCAAGGACCCCTCAGGCCGCGGCCGTGATCAGTTTGTCATGTTCCGCGACGAGAACGTTGGAGTCTACTGGAACAACGAGAAGGACCAGCCCGAGAACATCGTTGAGCGACAACACTGGACTGAGACATTTGTTCAATGGTCCCCTCTGGGAACATACCTGACCTCCGTCCACGCCCAAGGTGTTCAGCTCTGGGGCGGCCATTCTTGGGCAAGACAAGCCCGATTTGCCCACCCCTTTGTCAACCTCGTCGCTTTCTCTCCTGGTGAGAAGTACATCGTCACATGGTCCAACCGCCCTATCTCTATCCCCGACGAGGGCCACCCTGCTCTCTCCATCGACGATCACGGCAAGAACTACGTTATCTGGGATATCGCGACCTGCACCCCTCTTCGATCTTTCGCTAATCTCGAACCCCCGAAGGTGGAGGATGGCAAGCCCCCGCCTAAGATGCAGTGGCCTGCCTTTAAGTGGTCGTCCGACGATAAGTACGTTGCCCGCCTCAACCCCGGCCAGTCTATCTCCGTCTACGAGCTCCCCCGCATGAACCTTCTCGACAAGACTTCTATCAAGATCGATGGTGTTGTGGACTTTGACTGGGCTCCCGCCACCCCCAAGCGCGATAGTATCAAGGAATACGAGCAGCTTTTCTGCTACTGGACTCCCGAAATCGGCAGCAACCCCGCAAAGGTTGGACTTATGAGCATTCCCTCAAAAGAGGTCGTCCGATCCCTGAACCTCTTCAGTGTTAGCGATGCCAAGCTTCACTGGCAATCCGACGCCGCCTACATCTGTGTCAAGGTCGACCGTCACTCCAAGTCCAAGAAGTCTCAGGCCACCACACTTGAGATTTTCCGCGTCAAGGAGAAGGGTGTTCCTGTTGAAGTTGTCGATACCATCAAGGATACCGTCATCAACTTCGCTTGGGAGCCCAAGGGTGACAGGTTCGCTATTATTTCCACAACCGAGCCTGTAGGCGTCACTGCTGTTCCTCCCAAGACTGCTGTCTCTTTCTTCTGCCCTGAGAAGGCCAAGAAGGGTCAGCAAGTGGGTAACTTCAAGCATCTCCGAACACTCGACAAGAAGAACAGTAACGCCATTTACTGGTCACCTCGTGGTCGCTTTGTTGTTATCGCCACCATTGCCAACCAGCAGAGCTCTGACCTTGACTTCTTCGACCTCGACTTTGAGGGCGAGAAGCCCGAGGCCGAGAAGGACCTCACTGCCAACCTTCAGGCTATGAACACTGCCGACCACTACGGTGTTACAGACGTTGAGTGGGATCCTTCGGGCCGTTTCGTCGCCTCCTGGGCTTCTGCCTGGAAGCACTCGGTAAGCTATACCTGCTACATTTATTCAAGAATTTATTACTAACTGATGCTAGATGGAAAACGGTTATCACATCTACGATTTCAAGGGTGAGGCCCTACGAGAAGAGCCCCTTGAGAAGTTCAAGCAGTTCTCGTGGCGTCCTCGACCCGCGACTCTGCTCACCAAGGAGGAGCAGAAGTCTGTTCGCAAGAACCTCCGAGAATACAGCCGTACCTTCGAGCAAGAAGATGCCGACCGTGGTGCCTCTGCCGATTTGGCTGTTGTTGAAGCTCGCAGACGCATGCTTGAGGAGTGGCACTCGTGGCGCGAGTCTATGGAGGCCGACGTGCTGGAAGAGCGCGAGGTTCTCGGCCTACCAAAGGATCCTCATGCTCCTCTGCTAGAGGCCTACACAAAGTCTTTGGAGGGCACAACATCAGAGGAGGACCGAGTGATTGAGGAGATCGTGGAGGAGGTTCTAGAGGAGAGTGAGGAGATTCTCGCTTAGAAGGCTTCACTGCATTCATATAGGAGTGATTTGCTTGTATCTCGGTAGAAAACTGGTCAGGGCGAGGGGTCACGTAATGAAATTCTTTGTCATGTTACGAAAGGATAGGTCCAGTTACTTGGACTCTCTAAAAGCATTTTCTGGAGTAATCTATTTTCGTCCACCGCGCTTCGTTCTCGATTGTTCTGAGTAGTTGTTGGTTATCGGACTTTCTACAGCAACCTCTTTATGTTTTCCCGTAGACTCAACGCTTCATCAAGTTCGACAACCGTCTCTCAGGGGTGGGTAAGAGATAATACATTTGGACTTGGGTAATAATCGTGTCTCAAAGCCATTGGGTTGTTAAATTGATAGTGTTCCGAATTAGATCGGGCGTTTAGGGACCAGACCCTTGGCAGCTTGGCTTAATATTTGTTTGAAACATTCGGCATCTCAGAAGCCGGCATGGCAACTCCCAGACACAGCGTCTTTGATACTATTACCGGCGGTCTACAATAAACGTGAACAGCAGCTCTCGAACATGTGAATGTGTTCTAGTAATCCTTGAGTGTTGACGGCTCTGGATTACTAGATTGAATCGATGTTTACGTTTCCATATCTTCCTCTCCCTGATGTTCCGCATCTTTCATGGCAGCTACTGTCGCCAAGGCCTGTGAAAAGCAATCTCATTGTACAGACTCAACACAAATATACCGACATAGCCGTCTCACCTTGGCGAAAGCTGGGCAAGGACGCACGAACACAGAGGGTTGGTCGCACGCAACGAGCCGGTTTCTTACGCAACAAATGCTGGCCATTTATTTCCGCCACATCATATTAAATGTCTCCTTTGTCATATATATAGTTCCTTTTCATAAAATGCTTACACGTGTGTAATAGGAATGATGATTTAAGAGGACGCAGGATTTCTTATCGCATCGAATATATAACCCACAAGGGAATCTGCGATAAACCCCATCACCAACACCAGACGCCAACTCTCCTGCACAAGCCATTTATGGCCGTCCACGCATTCTTCTCTATTATCAAAGCTGTATGCCACTACTCTTCTTCCACTCCGAACTTCTTATAAGGCTGGCCTGTTGCGATTGTGAATTGTGCGAGTCTCTTTCGGCCAAACTGAAATACTTTAATACTGTCTGATTCGAACCATAAGCCTTCTTCTAAGGTCTGGAACGGTGCATAATGCGCATCATAGCCATTGTTCTTGCTGGCTTTACCGCCGTAGCCAAAGCCTCTTCTGTTTCTGTCGCGTCACCTATAGCTTCCACGGAAAGCTTACCAATGGTTGCGCCGATACCTGCTCCGGTCGCTCAACCGATTGTTCCCGGTTTTACAAGACCAGAAGATGTTCAAGCTGTCATTCGAAGACTCAATGGTCTAGCTTCTGGTGTCTTTTTGCAAGTCGATAACTTTGGAGGTAGTGGTATAAAAGTTCAAGTTATTTGGGTACATATTCACCTCCTGTTAAAATATCGTTTGAGTGCTGACATTTAACAGAATGCGTATCTACGCTGCCGGGACATGATAGACGGGATTGAAAGAGCGTTCAACGGCATAAGCAACCGACACACGAACCCTTTTGGGTTTAAAGAGCAAAGAGACATTTGCTCAATGTTTGACTCGGTATGTAACGACTTCCACAATGATATCGCTTTGCAAGACGCCAGGGCGAACCTTGACCGACTAACATTCCACTCGGCAAGTTCGGCATCAACCAATCGAAACTCGTTACGGTGTTGGTCAAAGACTCGGATTTTATAGCGACGAGTGGCTTTGCAAAACATTTTGGACATTGCTTCGCTCGATTAAGGCCTGCGATGACCAAATTTATCGAAGAGCTCACGACTTACACGCCGAACTGCGATCTCGAAATGCTAAGAAGGAAAGACCAGCTTGAGGTGTCATACGGTGGTGCTGTGGGGATAATGGAGGATCATCACGAGGGGAGCTCTGAGCACATTCCTTTGCCCCTGGACTGAGGTCATCGCCCTGGTATATTTCATGGTTGGTGTACGACGCCGCTCATGAGAATGGCCCAGTGCTGCCGTCCTTATCCGTTCAATACGATTTGCACATCCTTACCTGCAATGGATCGGACGCACGACTGTGGCTTAAGCAGGGTTGACACTGATAATGCATGGGTTAGACAACGGTCGTGCTTGCGAGATCAAGGGATATGCCCTATAAACGGACACACAGATTTGAGCGGAGGGTAGGTAGATAATTGCGTGCAGACATCTTACGGTTTGGATGAAACATGAAGACAGTGTACTCAAACCAATGTTTCTATCAAAGTTTTGGAACTCCCCAACTCCCTATAATCCGGATAATCGAATCGTGGCTTTACAGATACCCAACTGCCAGCTTCAATTAACATTGAGCTTTGCCATTCATATTTTACACCGTGTGTAAGATGCAAGCTGCTGTCAGGGAGAATAGCGCCGAATAGGTTGGCAAATGCAGGGTGGTGAACATTTCCACCACAGGAAACGCAGCAAAGCGTTTCAGGCCTAGGATTTACCACTGAGGGGGGACTCTTTAATTATTCAGTATTATCAAATAATAGGGAGACCATATCATTCAACCGCAGGTAATAGTTACATTCTTCTCAACTACACAACAACTCCTACACCGTACTTCGTACCCTATAGTAGAATTTGAATTTTAATGGAGCGCCCATTTAAAGGAACGCGGTTGGACGGGCTGGACGGGGCCGGTCCCCGAAGCACAGACCATCAGATCTGGGGGTGAGGTTAAGCGAATCCACAAAAGAAAGAAGGAGAAAAGGTTACGTGAACAGGAGAGATGACGTGGATCACAACTGTCTAAGGTAGCCAGCTTGAAAAGAGTATTACCGTTGTGTTCATACTGTCAAAATTAAGAGCAAATTTCCGAACAGCAGTAACCCAGCCCCCGAGGTTGGGAGTGGTTGTTGGATGAGACTCAAGGGAGGGATTTACAACGGCACTTTGATGTGTGCATTGTCCAATGTCCTTTGGCATCCTTTCATGGCCTTCCCCCACCTTCCGGATATACATACTTGAACAATGCAAGGGAAGTAAGTATGATGCCCTGATCACTACAGTAGCTGTCTTAGTTAGGGTTTAAATGGTGCTCTGTCTTAGGAGAAAAAGCATGCCACGCCTGTAGGGATTACTTCTCCTTTATGTCTTAGATACAGGATACAGGTGCAAGTCGAGAACTGAGCCTTAGCTTATAGTATTTTATCCTAAGTTTAGATTTACTTAGATAGTTATGAATAAGATTATACAAGTGTATACTATCTAAGGGAAAGCTTTACAAATTTATTAGAGATTTATTAGTTTTATAAAGATTCACGTAATGTTTACTGTACCTTGGAATAATTTATAGATTTCATAAGCTGTTACATGGAACATACAGTGCGTAATACACAACACACGGCCCTCATACCTGGCTCAAGCCACTTTCTCTTCCTCGCCTGTCCCTGCCCTTCTTTCCCTTTTGCTGCCCGTCCGTGCAACCGGGATTGCCCACACTGAGAAACGTGCTCGCCCCCCCAAAGTCCGTAAGTGGTGTCAGCAACCGTTCCAGGGCAGGGCAGAAAGAAGCAGTACCGTGCTCCCTGCCCAACCTTTCCCCCCCGTATTCAATATTCCTTTTCTATCCTTTCATTCAATTCTTCCATCTTGAATATCAACCTCCCACTCCATATCCATCTCTACAAGTTGCACCGGTAACCCACATTGAGCCCAATCAACGACCGAGGCCTCGCCGAATATTGACTTCCCCTCCCCACCGCTGAATTCGCGTCCCACTCGACGCTTATATCCCACGGCTCCAGCTCGTTCTCTCCTACCAACATCCGGTCTGGCATGGTTATTGCCGCTTTCACGGCTACCGCTTCACGATAATCGAGAGACTGGTTGATGGGTTCCATGTGATCGCCCAACACGTCAACCTTGCCGAAAATGCTGCGACGACCTCCGGGTGAGGGACGTCGATCCCCACAGCATGGACTCTTTATCGCCTTTGCTATTATCATTTTGCCATGGCTACTTGTCGATGCTCAGCAGCAGTACCGACCCGTGGCCGGCGTTGTAAGCCAATGGGCTGCCACGCCTATTGACGCGATCAAGGCTAGTAGCGAGACTGTCAGAGACGTAAAGCGACCTTTGAAGCAACGACAGTCCCAGCCCCAGTCTCAGCAGCAACAAAAGAACGAACGAAAGAGAGAATACGAAAACATCAAAATCCCTGACGATGCGAGCGCCCTCGCAACTTTGGCTCCGGACCAGTCCGTAAGAGCACCAAACCCTTCACGACAGCGGTCTAGCAGTCCTCTTGCTTATGGGCTTGCTTCGCCGCAGACTGCCCGGCGTAGTCTGAAGGACTGGGAAGTAGAAGACTTTGTGCTTCTGGCGACCGTCGATGGAGACCTATATGCCAACGACCGACGAACTGGAAAAGAACGTTGGCATCTCGAAGTCGAACATTCCATGGTAGAAACCAAACATTACCGCTTGGAGGAATCTACCCTCAACGAAAACTACCATCCAATCGATCATTACGTATGGGCAGTCGAGCCCAACCGGGATGGCGGGATATACTTGTGGATTCCGGATTCTGACCATGGCTTTATCAAGACTGGGTTTACCATGAAAAAGCTAGTCGAAGAAGTTAGCCCATATGCTGATAGCCACCATCCCATTGTCTATACTGGCGACAAGAAGACGACAATGATGACACTCGATGCCGCTACCGGACGAGTCCTGAAGTGGCTCAGCTCCACTGGTTCCCACGTCTACGAAGCTGAGAGCTGCGCTCGCCCGGATACTCTGTATGATGCAGAGAACTTGGAGTGTAGCTCTACTGGCACCATCGCTCTGAGTAGGACCGAGTACACTGTTAGCATTCATCGACGCGATAATGGCCTTCCTGTTGCCACCCTTAAGTATTCCGAATGGAGTCCCAACAATCGTGACAGCGACCTTTTCGAGCAACATCACTCATCTCTTGATAAGAAGTACATCACAAGCCAACATGACGGCAAGGTCTATGCGTTTGACTACGCAAGGTCCGGAAAAGCAGAGCCCCTGTTCAGCGAACATTTTGCCGCACCTGTAGCGCGAGTATTTGATGTATGCCGACCAGGAGATGCCACATCTGAAAGCAATCCAGATCTTGTTGCTCTCCCCCAGCCACCAATGCCACCGCAAGATGAGACACACGATCGCCTGCGCAGCAATAGTATCTTCCTCAACCAGACTCGAACAGGAGATTGGTATGTCATGTCTGGGCGTTCATATCCTCTTATCATACATGCCCCTGTTGCTCAAATCTCTCGCCCTGAGTGGTGGGACAAATCCCCTCCCGCCTGGGACACTATCAGCCACTCCAAGATGTCAAAGGTTTTGGTTGGCACCCATTTCCTCAACAATGATAACAAGAGAGAACCACATGTCCCCAGTTTACCTGCGGAATCAATTGAGGCACCAAGGGACTATGATGTGTATAATGCACACGAGGATACCGAGAACGACGTTGAGTCTCCCACGGAAGTAGACTTCTACGACGATTCTATCTTCAACCTCAAGGCAATACCTGGCAAGGCTGCGAGAACCATTCAGGATTTCTTCACAAACCCTATGATGATTATCATATTTTTCACAGTGTTGTACTTCAACCAGCAAAATCTTCGTCAACACCTGCAGCACGTCAAACGGAAGGGCATTTGGAACGAACTGCAGAGTATTCTTGGTCTCACAGGAGCTAGCCCCTTCGAAGATTTGGATGATGGCGAGAGCACAGATGCTGAAGGCAACCTTGATTACACAATCAGACAAGACTCGGAAGGAAGCAAGGGAATGGACGAGAAGCTCACACAGAATGCAAAGGAGCCCTCAATACCTGCCCCCGAGTCATCAGTATTGGAGCCTGATGCATCCCTGCAGAAACTTGACAACGAGGCTGAGGCGGAGTTGAGTGACAGGGAAGCGACACCGAAACCCATGGAACTGGCTGGTAGAGCCAAGCCAGAAGCACCCGCCAAGACATCGATCGATCCCAGCACTCCTCAATCACAGGCAAAGACTGTATCAAATAACGCTGGTCAGAATGGTATGCCTTCAGAGAAGAAGAAAAAGGCACACAGAGGGCGGCGTGGAGGTGTCAAGCATCGAAAGGGCCGTGCTCAAGACGCGTCTCTGTCTCGTGGCGATGATCCTCCAATGGGTACTGTTGAGGACGCCGTGAACAACGCCAAGAAGCTAGGAGAAAAACCAAACCTCGAGCCTGATGTCATGACCATACACAGTGACATGCAGTCCGTGACAGGTACTGCCCTTGTCATAGGAAATATCACGGTGCATCCGGACGAGCAACTGGGCACGGGCAGCAATGGCACCTTGGTTTTTGCTGGCAAATTCGATGACAGAGATGTGGCTGTCAAGCGCATGCTAGTACAGTTTTATGACATCGCATCTCAAGAGACTAAGCTTCTGCGAGAAAGTGATGATCATCCAAATGGTAAGCCTTAATCAACCATTGCAATGAAAGATAAGCTGACGATTTTAGTTATTCGATATTACGCACAGCAGACACTGGGCGGCTTCTTATACATTGCACTAGAGCGTTGCGCTGCATCGTTGGCCGACGTTATTGAGAGGCCTAACCATTTCCGGGATCTTGCCGATGCAGGCAGACAAGATATACCCGACATTCTCTTCCAGATCGCCAATGGTGTCAAGCACTTGCACTATCTCAGAATCGTTCACCGGGACCTTAAGCCCCAGAACATCCTGGTCAGCAGGGACAGCAACGGGAAGCCAAGAATGTTGGTCTCGGATTTTGGACTGTGCAAAAAGCTAGAAAGTGACCAGTCATCCTTTGGTGCTACTACCGGCCGCGCAGCTGGCACAACCGGTTGGCGTGCCCCAGAGCTTCTCCTTGGTGATGAAGTTAGAGAAGTCTCGATGGTAGAGGCCAGTACACAAAGTGGCTCTGGCTCGGTTCTGGCGGACGACAGCACCGCGTCTAGACGACGTGCTACACGATCCATTGATATCTTTTCTCTTGGACTGGTCTTCTTCTACGTCTTGACCAACGGATCACACCCCTTTGACTGCGGAGATCGATACATGAGAGAAGTCAATATTCGAAAGGGACAATACGACCTTGACCTCCTTGACTCTCTTGGTGACTCAGCACACGATGCCAAAGATCTCATAGCGAAAATGATCAGTCAACACCACATAGATCGCCCAGACGCGGAAGACGTCATGATTCACCCTTTCTTTTGGGCTCCCAAGAAGAAACTTGCGTTCTTGTGCGACATGTCAGATCATTTTGAAAAGGAGCCGAGGGATCCGCCGTCGGAAGCACTAGCTGAGCTCGAGAGCTACGCACAGGATGTGATCGTCACTAATAATGACTTCTTGAAAGCCTTACCGCGGGACTTTGTCCACTCTCTCGAGCAGCAGCGCAAATACACGGGCTCCCGTGTGCTTGATTTGCTCCGAGCGATAAGGAATAAAAGGAATCATTACGAAGATATGTCAGACGCGCTCAAAAGGACTGTAGGTGCCTTCCCTGAAGGATACACCTCGTTTTGGACCCTTCGATTCCCTAATCTCCTGATTTCTTGCTGGACTGTTATAAAGGCTCTTGAATTGCACGAAACAGACCGGTTTCGCGAATATTACAACAAAAATGACTTGGAGAGGTTTAGGTAAATTCTAATAAAATTATGTTCTATTAGTCTATTTTTGTCCTAAAACTTGTTGTAAAAACTTGAAAGAGTAAAATAAATTATGTAAAAATTAAATTATATTATACTAGGTATCCTAAGATTTAAATAATGTAATAAATGTAAGATAAAATTTATTTTACATTTAACCTATATTTAATAAGTAATGACTAAATTATATATTATTTACTTAAATATTATAAAACTTAGGAAAATGTGTAATATTTATTATCGTGTATTTAATTGTTTATATTTAAGAAACTTAACGAAAGTATCTTTTGTACATCAATCGAAAACTTGTATCATCTGATGTACTTCTTACTCTCGCAATCTGTAACGGAAGTCGTAAGCAATACTAAATCTAACCCTAGTAGTAGTCTTGTTGACCTTGCCTAGGCTCTTACTGGCCCATGTCTTGTGAGAAGCAAGCTGCCGAGCCTTGAACCCAACCTCATCCTCAGCACGTCTTCTGGCCCGGTGAGCTTTCTACTGCGCGGTCACCACCATTCTCAATATCGTCGTCGTACTGTGAAATCTGGAAACTGGTCCTGTAAATTCCCCACCCGTAGGCACAATAGAATCCCGTAGATCTGAACATCAACTTACAGAAAACTGTCAGCATTTATTTATTCATGTACATACGTGAGGTTTGCTTCTTCAACACTAATCATCTCTCGTTACATCACTGCGTTCCTTCAGTCCAATGGCTCAAGATATCTCGCTTCCGAACGAGAACCAAATAGTACAGACAGATCCGACAAGAATAATTTACCCATTCTACCAAGGAAACACTTTAGCCCCACTGGACAAGAACCTTTTTACCCTTTTTGTTACCCTTCTTCTTACCGCCCGCCTCATCGTCAGCGGGCTCTTCACCAACTGGCGTACTCGGCCCACTGCTGGTACCCCAGTTGAAGCCCGTATCGCGATTTCCATAATCGCGTCGTACGGCGCGGCCATTCCCGTAGCCGAAAATCGTAGTTTGCGGTTTTGGCGCGTTGGGAAGAGCAGGGAAGGCGTCATCACCGGTGGGACGAGGAGCCGGACGGGGACGGTTGAGGGTTGTAGATGATGATGTGGGAGTCGGAGTTGTCCAGTTGGAGTTAGAAGTAGAAGATGAGCCCCGACCAGACGAGGGTAGAGATGGGAAAGCGGACGAGGAGGCCTGCGGAGCGCTGACGGCAGGACGAGCATTCCATGATGTCGGACCGCCTGAGGATACAGGTGCCGGGCCGCCAAGCCTTGTACTGTTCTTGAGCTTGAGAACACGATTCGAATATTTCTGTGTGACTTTTGCGTTTGGTACAGCTGGGTTGGCAGATGCTGCATTGGCCCAGCCACTTGAACTTGAGGTTGCGCCGTGCATGCCACTCAAGCTACGAGGCCTGAGCTGGTGTAGGGGAAGCAGCAGAGAGTGCGCCACCAAACGTGCGGTTCGAAACAGACTGCGCAGAGTGGATAGCCATCTGTCGCTGGAAAGCGATCTCGTCACGTCGTAAGGGTTGGGCAGAGCTGACAGGAACCGGTTCCGCATTCGGGTCACGGCCTCTATTACCTCCTCTTCGCCCGTCCCGGCCCCCACGCCGACCTTCATCTCTTCCACCGCCCCCTCCGCCTCTCTCCTGCTGATACGGTGTTCGAATGTCAAACCCTGAAATGTTGACGACTCGTGCGTCTCGACCTGACACCTTGCCTCCATGTTCACTTAACTGATGAGCTTGCAAATCGAGTTCTGACTCAAAAACCACAAATTTCTTCTCCATGCATTCTCGATCACCGCAAAGGTAGTGGTCCTTCTTAAAATGCTCTTCCAGGGCGTTGTAGTCGAGATAGTAATGAGGGTGTCTCGAGTCTCGTCTGTCACAAATAAAGCAACGCTCGTGCTTCATTCTGCAATGCTCGTACAACTTGTCATCGTCGTAAAAGCGCTCTCCACAGAATCCACACAATGGATGGCCCTTGAAGCCTGTTTGGTCTGCTGCACCAGGCTTGTCGTCTCCATGACGCATGTGCTTCTCTAGTTCCTTATCCGCGAAAAGCTCATGCTCATGTGTGAAAACCCTCTTGTTACGAGTGCATAGATCGCACATCTTCTTCTTGTGAGCAGATTTGACATGGCGGTGCAGATCAGGCCAGCCGAGGCCAGCGAAATCACAAGATGCATCGGGGCAGTTGTACCGCAGGAGGAGAACCGTATCGCCCACAATATCCTCATTTGTGTATTTGATGCCGATGTTGCTGTCGGTGGTGGTAATGTTCTGTTCCGCATATTCCTCAAAGCGTTTCTCGGGGTCGTCGGTAAAGATAACATAAGGAGCTGGGGTCTGGAACGATATTAGCTTTATCCTCTTGGAGACGAGGGAAAGATGAACTTACACGACAGTGTGCACAATCCTTTGTCTTATAAAGGGCTCTCATGCGTAGACCGCAGATATGGCATGTTGTATGGTTGCAAGGCGCAATCGAGTGGTGAGCAACTGGATTGGCGCAGATGAAGCACACTTCAGCATCGTCATCTTCAGCATCTTCGGCCGTTTTGCCAGAAGCCATGGCATGGGCTCTAGAAGCTGCCGCGGCGACATCTTGAGCTGCTGGGTTGGCAGGAACATCAGGAACGTTCGAGTTGTTTCCACCACGCCCACGCCGTTGACCTCCTCGTCGATTCTGGTTTCCCTTTCCTCGGCCTCTTCCTCTGTTGCGCTGACCGTCGCCTTGGGGTTGGGAGTCGGAGGCTGTTACTCCAGCGTTGTTGTCTCCTTCTGGTGGAGCCATAGCGAGTGGCCCTGAGCTTCTAGAAGCTGGAATTTGTGCTGACGTGGGTAAGGTGGAAATAAAGGGTAGAGCTATATTTATGTCGCTCCACGAGGGATTGTTGAGTCGTCGAAATCGATATTTATTGTTGTAGACTTAGAGTCAACTGTAGATTTATTTTGAGGTAAAGCTTCAAGTGAGCTTGAAGATCGTTCTGTCGTTACGAAGGGTAAATGGTCGAAGTTCTAGTGTGAATAGCTCAGAAGCGAGGTGATGATATCGACCAGTTTTTATTTGAGCGTCTGCCTCTCTCATGGCGGGGCAGAACTTCCCAAAGAGTGAAGAGTGACGGAAACTGCCTTTCCACGGGAGATGCGGTGGCTGCACGCGCCACTTCTACCATTGTCTGTGGCTGAGTAATCTCACACAAGAGTCACGACAGGGGCGATGCTGGAATTAGAGTCTCTGATTGGGTTTTAAGCTACGAATCAATGTAGGGGAGTCATCGGCAAGACAAATTCTAAATTGACGGACATTGCATACGGTCTGTCTTGACTCATCGTGGCTCATCGTGACCAGCTACCTGTTAGAGAACCTGCCTTGCCAAAGGGACTGGGATAGCAAAACAATACCCTCCCTGCTCCTCTGCTTTAACGAAAGACACATATTGAGCTCAGTCAATTGTTTACACAGACAGATGCTGAACATCAACAAGAAGCACCGGGTACCCTTTCTTGGAATATCGATTGTGAATCGCTGATATTAAGCACCTTTTAGGATCATCCTGTTGTTTGGTTCCAAGACACCTCCATCCATCATCTTATATAGTACCTAGCTGGATAGATACTATATACATATTCCTAGCTGCCTACCGACAACTCTCGAGCTGTCATTATCCATTACAAAACATACCAACCTTACGAGCATAGTCTTGCTGCAGCTCGTTACCGGCATCCTTGTCTCGTCCAAAACTCAAAACCTCTACTAAAATCACCCGGTATGCTCCCCTTTTCCATATGATGTTTGATCGCCGCCAAAGGGAATAATGAAATATGAGCAAACCATGAATACCGGTTACGCCATCGCGTGCCCAAAACGCTGTCATCGAAATCCTCGTAGAGTGTCCATGTGCCATCGTGTAGCCGTAGTCGCTCTTCTCCTTATTCTTCGCCGACAGGATAGAGGTGGCTGCCAATGTCCTTGTTCATCCGGAACATGTCCACTCTTCCTTGTTTGAAGACTGCTTGCATCTTGTCGTCGCAAATAATTTGACGCTTGTCCTTGGGGTCTTGAAGGTCGTTCGCTTTAATGTGCTCCCAGAGCTTCTTGACCACCTGAGGTCGGGATAGCTGGAATTGTATGAGTACAAATACTCTCCAAGACGGAGGGAACCATTGAGCTGGTTCACTTACCTGAGTCTCACCAACGAGCTCAGAGAGAGTTTCACTGAGGTTGAAAGGCTTCTGGAAACCACCACCAGCTTTCCTCTTCTTACCAACCTCACCATCTGCCGGCTCTAGATCGCTATCGTCGTCGGCCTTGACCTTCTTTGCGCTCTTCTTGCGCGGTGCTGCCTTCTTCTTGGTCGGCTTTGCTTTATCGCCTCCTCGTGTCTTGCGTCCTCTGGCTAGACTGTTCTCCTGCGCCTGTAGCTGGGCGGCGAGCTTGGCGTCCGCATCTTCGGAGGGTGATCGCTTGACCTTCTTTCGTGAAGGCTCGGGTGTCGCAGATGGTTCGGTTTCGCCTACGTCGGATTGGCCGTTCGCTGCGCCATTGGTAGATGGAGGGCCGGCGCCATTGTCGACTCCCGAGACGGCATCAAAACGAGCTTCAATTAGCCGTTTTATGGCACTCTATCGTATGTGAGTCAGAGAGAACAGATGACAAGAAAACATAGGATGTCGTGAGATATGGAACGACAAAGTCTGTGTGTGTACATACCTTCTGCTCGCTCAAATCTTGGCCTCCAAGGGCATCCTCCAAACCCTGCCTGATCTTCTTTCGCGAGATAGTTTCGAGGTCGGATGTCTCGAGGATGTTGTCGATGATAGCGGTATAGCGCTCGAGCTCTTCGGTGGTTACTATTATCAAGTAGTGTTATTCAGAGGCTCAGGTTGCGAGAGGAGTCTGTGCAAAGGGGTGCTGGGTAGCTTACAAGGGGTACTCATGATGGTTTGGCGTTGGTCGCAAGACAGTTACTTTGTATTGTGGAGAGTTGTACAGGAGAAGGTTGATGCAGAAGCGGCTCGGGTGCAGCTATAGAGGGGGCCTCAAACGGCGGGGGGGTCTGCGCAAACAAACAACAACGTGCGCCTGTGGCTGTTTGTGAACGAAGGACAATGGAATGCGATCGCGGCAGAGAGGAAGAATGCGCCGATTATCGCGAATATCAAAGCATGTCCTGGGTCAATTGTGCGCGCGAGCTACGGTTGGTGCGTTTGGTTGATCCGCAATCAACGCGATAGGATATGGAGGTCGATGGTTGGTCACGCAGGTCCCGCGGTCGGTCGATTGCAGTGGACGAACTGCGGCATGAGAGGAAGGAGGAAAGTGGGTTCAATAGACGATAACCAATGTGAATATGGTCTGCAGAGTAAAGAAATAGAAGTATAAAAGAGACTGCTGAAAAGCTGTGTTTGGATGAATGACGGAGTGAAGGTATCGCAAGCTTATGTCGGACTGTTATGCATGGATCAAGTTGACGTTCGCACGCAACCTTGGAAGTTAATAACCAACGGCAGGCAAGCAAGCCACTGCGATCCCCTTCCGATGAGGCTGCAGAGGCTCTGGTTTCCGTGGCTGGTGACTGGGGGTCGACCAATCAAGTTGGAAAAGACCTGGGTTGACAGCTCAATAAGGAAAGGTCGGGGACGGGATGAAGCGTCTTCATCCACAATCGTCCCTCACTAATTCAATGCTATTGTTTGTTTTAATGTCACGTGCATGAGACGCCTTTATCTACATTGTGAAGGGCTTTCACTGCACCACATGTCAATATGATCCTCCCTAGGTAAGTATTTGGTTGTTCTATTTTATGGAACCAATTCAAGGCAATCGTTCATTCAAATGTCCCCATTTTCTCGCATAAGTTCTATGCGCGAAGGCAATCGGTGGGGTATCTACTGAGCCAAGAAGTGGCACCCGTCAGCATAAGCACTTGGATGATTGGGGTGCTTATTGTTACCACTTTTTGTGTAACCTTCAATGTTATAAGTGCAATAGCCCGCCTGAGACTGAGGCTATTAGTCTTTGTAGACGCTTCCCACCATTGAAACATTGCAAAGAATGCTCATTTTTCTGTAAATCACGGATTTGAGTTTCCTCAACTCCGGTTCTCGGGTGGTCGATTGCCCCGCGTTACCGAGAGAGTTAGCTCGTAATTGAATGAGGTGATGAGTGCTACGGCATATACCTACCTAGTTAGATCTTCAACCTTCCAATGCTTTGTCGCAAGATTATAATTCATTCAACGATTGAGAACTTCGGAAATTCTGTTATTTATACAAAAAATGCCGTTGCCCGCCAACCCCCTCAACGCCCTTAGCCAGGCATTCCCTCCCAAGCCACAGTTCACAGAGGCCAACGTGCCTGACCTCACAGGGAAAGTAACCATTGTTACCGGAGCAAACACTGGAGTCGGTCGTGAAATTGCACAAGTTCTTTACAGCAAGAATGCGACTGTCTGGGCCGCTGCCCGTAGCGAGGAGAAGGCTCGAGCTGCTATCGAGGGCATCAAGCAGCAACATCCCACTTCAAAGGGCTCCATCAAGTTCATGAAGCTCGACCTTGCTGACCTGACGACAATCGGAGACTCGGCCAAGGAATTCCTCACAGCTGAGAAGAAACTTGATCTCCTGTTCAACAATGCGGGAGTGATGACGCCACCAGAAGGCTCGAAGACTGTGCAGGGATATGAGCTCCAGCTTGGAGTTAACTGTCTAGGTCATTTCTTGTTCACTAAGCACCTTACGCCTCTCCTCCAGTCGACGGCTAGGTCGGCACTCAAAGATTCCGTCCGGGTAATTTGGGTGTCTAGCTCCGCGGCAGACGTCCTCTCGCCCCCTGGTGGATTTGAGCGTGACAATTTGGATTACCACGAACCGCGCAACCTGATCCATAAGTATGGAACGAGCAAGGCGGGCAATTACTACCACAACACAGAGTTCGCCAGAAAATACAAGGAAGATGGAATCGTTAGCGTGGTATGTACCTCCAATGATATAGAGGAATATGTACTAACAAACCAGTCCTTAAACCCTGGCAACTTGGCCAGCGAACTTGATCGCACCTCGCCGTGGTGGATGTACTACCCCAGAATGTTCACCACGTACCCTTCAATCAATGGTGCTTACACAGAGCTCTTCGCTGCCTTCTCTCCAGAGATTACACTTGAGAAGTCTGGTACCTGGGGTATGTTTTATCAACCGCTAAGACGATTCTACATGCTAACATTGTTCAAGTTGTTCCCTGGGGTCGATTTATGCCTATCCGCCCAGATCTACAGAAGGGAGCGCTGCCTGAGTCTGAAGGTGGCACAGGTATGGCGGAGTGGTTCTGGAAGTGGTCGGAAGAGCAGGTTAAGCCTTACTTCAAAGGCTAAGAGGGATGTCACCAGACTAGATATCGTAAATATTTAAGATATACCATCATTCGCACGTATAGATCCTTTTGTGCATGCCACATGGAGCAGAGGAAATCTTTTACATAGAAATCTCACGTGGCGAAGTCATGTGGTAAGAACCCTACCTTTTATAACCTTTTATAACCACTGGCTCAATCATCAACGCCCACATTCTCAAGTGACGATACCAAACTTGAATCCAGATCCCTCATCAAATCCCCCCAAAGGAATCCAGCTGGCATATCTGCCGACCAGACCTCGTTATCTGGCATATTGAGAAGGTCCATACTGGAGAAAGCTTGCTCGCCGATACTCATGACTTTATAAGCACCCGGCCCTAATGGATCATCCAAATCTTCCGAGCTTTTCTGATTGTCGGTGGGTGTTGTCGCTGGCGTAACAATGCCGAGTCTGGCACAGAAAGACTGGACAATTTCCAAGCACTTTGACTGAAGATTGTAGGTTAACTTTACACTCTCTTGCGAATCAGACAGCTCAAAGACGCGTGCAGCCCGAATTAATGTCCTCCGTGCTGTGGGAGATAATGGGCAAATAGGATAACCACAGGCAAAGCCAGCGAGTGAAAAAGTCGCGATTTGTTGCCAACCCACAACTTGAAACCAGCCAGTGAGAATCTCTGAATCTCGGAGAACTTGATACAGCATGATCGTCATCATAATACCAGAGTTCACGCAAGTAATGCAGTGGTTATCGCTGTTGAAGGTACCAAGGGCTGGCGTGGGCAGGAACGAATTGAAAGTTCGAGTGAGCATGATGACCAGAGAATGGTAATCCAGTTCCAGTATGAGACGCTGTCTTTGTAGCCACAAAGGTTCGGTCTGGCTAAGATCTAGTGTTGAACGATCGACCGAGAACGGCACGCCCTGAACACGCGGTGCCTTGAGGTCCTCTGGCAATTCCTCCACCCAGCTTTTGAGACGCTTGAACTGTTCGTAGAGATACTTTGCACATTTCTCCCGCGATGAAGGATGTTGATAAATGTCGGAGTGGCCAATCTCTTCCAAAACGTTCTCGATGACTGCCATTAACTCAGTGTGAATTTCGCGAACGATCTGGAAAAGGGTCTGTCTTTCATGTTGAAATCGGAGCCAGTTGATGTTGAAGGACCCGCCAAATCCAGGGCCAACAAGTTGAGCTATCTCGTCAGACTCTGGATCTGTTGGATTGTATATCTGGGAATTTGGGACTGCGAAAGGACGGCCCAAATGCAAGGCGAGTTGCGTATCTAATGTGATCAAACATCCCCACAACCTGGGGCCTGTATTTGCAGAACCCGTACCGTCAAGGGAGTCGTTATCATCATCATCTAGTTGCAAGCCAATGGATTCCGCTGCAGCCACTGCTGATCGAACCATCATGTAGGCTGAGTTGGTCTGATTAGAAGCCAAGAGATATATGGCACTTAGAAGGTAGCATTGCACTGATCTCAATGTCGGAGCTTCTGAAGCATGACCCAAGGCCTGTTGTGATCGAAGATAGAACTCGTATCCTGGCTGATCAGGCATGACAATATTGTCAGAAGCTGTGTATGAGGACCCAAACTGGATACATAGTGCGACAACAATATCAGCCAATGGACAGCTATGTCTTGTTATTTCGTTCTGCCATAACGAGTCGTAATGCTTTCGGAATTCAGATTCCTCAAGCACAGGATAAACGACGTGGTAACCTTGCCAGTAGAGATCAAGGAGTGCGTCTTGTTGCTCGCGCTGCAGCCTGTCGCAACTTAATGGGCTCAGGGAAGCTGGGAGGTTAGGAGTTGGAGGTAAACTGGTATCAATATCCGCCTTGACGAATTTTGATAGTCGCTGAGTGAAGTACATGATTGATGATGGCCCATATTGAACACCATCCACTCGAACCCCTTTCAACTTTGGTGGGCGTCTGGTACTAGAACTAGACACTCCATTGGAGACAGATGGGCTTAACAGCTTCGTCTCTAGTTGTTGGACTTGACTTCTCAGCCGTTGGACCTCCCTGGATGCTTATAAGTCTTGCGCCCATTCATATGTTCAGGACTTACAACTAACTTTGTCGCTGCCGCAACGCTCTTGAAGTCATCGCGACCCGAGTTTACACACTCCCTCTTAGCTTGCTTGCAATTTTGACATGGTCTGGTGGAATCACACTTGACCCGAGTGAGGCGACACCAGTCACAGGCGCGTGAGACTTGAGCTCTCTTTGGGCGGGGTTGTGACGTCGGTGAAGAGGAAGGTCTTTGGCTAGACACCGAGTTTGATGTTGCGACGTCGAAAGTTGTGAACATTGGGATTTAAGGTGTGATTAAGAGTTGACTGATGACAAGTAGACTATTTCTTCCTTATTTCAAGTTCGAGTGCAAGGCTCCTAGGAGAAGGATGCAGAGACAGGGGGGTTATTTAATGTTAGTGTAACCCATCCAACATTTGTCATCCGGTCAGCAAACTTTGGAGTGGAATCCGTATAGGAGGAGACTACCCGCCATGTGTGGCTCGTGGCTCAGCCTCAACACTGGTAAAGATGCAACATTAATAATAAAGCCTAGAGGTACTCCCGCTTTAATATTAGAAATAAGTAGAGGAACGCCTGAGACATTACGACAGTGTGGTTTGGCCAATGGTAGATCCCATAGAGTCTCCAGATGGCCAAATGAGGAAGTCGGAGCAAGCTCCGAAAACTCCTTATGAACTAATAGTGTCTTCTTATGGGTAGACATCAGCAGGAAAACGCCCAACATGCTTCGAAGTTTTCTCGGCGAAGCGGAATGTAATTCCTTTTCTGTTACCGGTAACATAACTCTTGCACATTAAAGGCTCAGGTTCCGTTCTTTTTCAATTGACATATTTTAGCATGTCACTTTATCGAGCATGAATCATGAGAATGGTTGTCGGCTATGAAGAGTGACCTGAAAGGGGATCGATAATTTTGCCTACTACAATTCCGTGCAAAAGTGTAAGGATACAGCCAGAGGCCTATAAGACCTGCCGCGTCTGAAGACCTAGGCTCCTTATATACTGATGTGGAAGGCAGCTAAGACACATTATGTCTGAACTGATTGATCTTTTGGTCCATTGGTCAATGCAATATCTTCAGACCATAAGTTAAGAGGAGATATATATATTAAAGTAGGCAGACTATATGAAATATATTATAGTTAGAGGATTTTATACATAATCTTAGACTAATTTTATGTTAAACCATATAAATTGATAAAATACTTATAGTAATTTATATAATTATACATAAAATTTAGAATAGGCGGAATTGTTGGAATCTTTGCACGCCCACTGTATCTTGCATGTGCTAAACCGTTAGAAGATACTAGATCCTTCAGTCCAAAGACAAGTTTTGGCTCCAGCATCTGCTACCAGGTATCACTACAGCTAATGATTTCCTTGGAGAAACATAATTCTCAGCCTCCCGTTGTGGGACATGGTTGTAGCATCGTGAGTGTTGTCGATGGAAACCTTGTTACTGTCCAGCATCTTCTTCGTAAAATTGTGTGTCTTCTTATCGTACCCGTTTTTGTCAGTTGGCTTCAGCGCCAGGGCTCCACTGTCCTTCAATTCCTGGCACTCGTTCGGTGCAGCAGTTATGATATCATTCGGGAATCCCATGATAGGAGTGTTTGGATCCTCGGACTGGAAGAGAATTGGTCCATCGTTGCCTACATAACGTGAGCTTCGTTCCTTGACTGGGTCCAAACAACATATCACCTTCAATTACAGACACTCCCCCATACGCGGATGGGTAACTCCCCCAGTTAACCTCAGCCCATGTACCCAAGTTATGGGCCATGCCGTCAAAGTTAACGCTATTGCCGCGGGTGAGTCTTCCAGCGAATGTAGAGCAGGAGGTTGTCAAGTCGATGAAGACGGTCGTATTGGACGGGATCTGATGGAGTGTTAATCGGAGAAGTGTGAAATAACATGCAGAATAAGTACGTTCATGGCACGATACGGTTTGAAGTCGATTCCATTTTGATAAGCCATGAACCAACGAAGGTGGTCATCATCGTACAAGGTTCTAAGGACAATGCCCGGCTGGCCATGGTCGATATCGCCAAGGAACGGATCTATGTCCACAATATTAGTCTTGTTGACGGCCAAATCTTTCAACTTTGATCACCATACCTTGAGTGATAGTGTAGTCATTCTGGTCAGGCAATCTGCAAAGAGTTGCTGCACATGTGCTGAAAAAAGCGAGGAAATGCCATAAAACCATCATCGCACATGGAGGATTTTTGGTTTAGGTCAGGCAAGTATTTAGAATGTGTTGAAAGTACCTAGAGCCGTGAAAGCAAGCGATAAATCAGGAAACACGGCCTCTGGGAAGAGGAAACATGATGAAGATCGAACTGGCTGGTTTTCATTTGGTTCCTTCCCATAATTGAACAAGCGAGGATGTGACCAGCGCCTGCCTCTTACTACACGGGTAGTTGCAGGTTGCTCGCCTTTTGACGCAACCATGTGTGCAACACCATCAATGTGCAAGACTTACCTAAGTTTACAGCAAAAAAGAAGACAAAAATAAAGACAAAAAAGGATTACATCCTGATTCATGCTCGATAAAATGACATGCCGAATGCGGCAGTTGAAAAGAGAACGAAACCTGGGCTTACCCCACCATTGAATGCCGACGCCTAGAAGTTGTCATGTGGGGTAAATGGCAGTCTAATGGTGTTCTGGGCTTCCACCTTTACAAAGACATGGAGAAGGGCGTGATATCTTTCTACCAGGTGCATGCATGTGCATGGTATGACGTGTCTTCCAGCGCTCTGAAATAGGTACTCTGTAATGTAGATCTGGATAGGCTGGGTTTTAAAGTCCGGGTGCAGTTTGTTTCTAATATAGTGGGCGCGTAAAAGATCTAACAATTTCTACTATTCTAGATTTATATAAGATTATAAAAATTATAGCAAGGTCTTTTTATAATTCTATGTAATAGTACTGTAAAGTTATATATAATTGTATAGCTGTTATATATATAATATAATCCATTCTAATATAATTATATTTTACTAGCCCGTTATCGGAACTTTTGCACGGAACTATTGTAGCATAAACCTATTCACAAGAGCGAGTCATGCCAAGTCCCTCTGGTAATGAAACAAGAGTATCATATTAGACGTATTCTAGATGAGCACATAATGATTGACCGTCAGGTGTCACTTTTTGGTTGCCTTTCACGATCGAAGATATTCGATCACACTGCTTCCCCAACGCACTGCGCTCTTATAAGTCCACATCCCTGGCGCGTTGCCTTTAGCAAGACCCTCGATAGCGTCAGCGAAAGCGGGACCGAGGCCTTCCTCCTTGACCTGGCGAACTGGGTATAGATATGTCTTGAAGGAGAACAGGATGGCACGTGTCTTTGGTAGACGGGTGACAGTCTGTAGCTCTATACGGAGGAATGTCTGGACGGGAGTGTTAGATTGGCTGTAAGTGCGAGGTTGAGCTTGAGTTTACCTTTTCGATATCTACATCTTCATCGTTCTTGTAAGCGTCATCGCCGGTGATGTGATTGCCCTTGCAATTGAACAGCTCTGTGTGAGTTTGAACAGACCACTGTAACTGTTAGCTTGCCACTCATATGTTTGTTTCACTAGTATCTCACGTTTGTCCGCTTCACGCTTTTGCCTACTTCTACCTTGGAGAAAAACCTCTCCATACTGGTACCGATCTTCTCATATGAGGGCACAGGAGCATGGATCTCGACAAGAGTCTTGCCTAACTTGGATGAGGGATCAAAACCAGCAGGGAAACAACACATGAACGCAACAGACCGGTGGCCCTCGGGTGTCTGTTGCAGGAGAAAGAAGTCTTCCTCGATGGTCTCGCCCAGTACACGTAGCGCGGCATCCATGTTACCATCAGGTATTGTCGGGAAGGTCATCCCTGTAGCAAGGTTCTCACAACTAGAGTTGTCCTCTGAGAGCTGGAAGATAGTTGGGAAGCGCTTTGGGAGCTGTTCAGTCAAGAGAAAAGTGTATAGTTCGCGTACAGCAGCATCGCCTTCGGGAGTGCTACCATGAACGGTGGCTCCATGGGTAGCGATAATGCTTCGCCTGTGGGTGATGCGATCGAGGTAGTCCTCGTCGATGGTGATGAGCTCCGATGGCGTATCTGCTCGGATAGCTACAAAAGGGTTAGAAAGTGTTATTCTTTTACTTTCATAAAAGAGTCATACCCATAGTGATGTGGTAAGTTGGTTTGAATGGCCGTAATTGTCGTCTGGGCGCAGTCTTCCAGTCGAAATCATGCAATGGCTCGATCACTGGCGTCTTTTCAGGCTGCACAACTTCAGACTTGAGGGGTTGCGAATGCTGTTTGCGACTGCGCATCCATCTCTTTGCCTATGAACCCATTGTTTAGTTATTGTGTATGAAATGAGCATGGTTGACTCACAATGGTGGTGACGACCCATACTGACACTACGACAGCGGCGGGAAGGAAGAGCAAGTTCGCAAAAGGATGCAGGGAACTGTTGAGTGTTTGGGTCGATGCCATCTTTGAGAATGTAATTATGATTCCAATATTACTTGATGAAATTATGGTAGGAATAGTAGAATATGAAGAGGCTTCAATGCCTTTTATCTACAATTCCCAACCCGATGAGAGATAGGAAGTCGCTGATCTTGTTAGTCTTGTTCTCCACACGCCGATATCGCGTGGAGGCGCCGTCCTGATAACCTTAGCAGCTTGATGGGTGGGTGTGGTGCCGTTTGGGGTAGACGCTATCAGGAGACCCCTCTGCTCTCACATTATTGCCGCGATGTGGAAAAGCTCATTAACATTATCTACCAAACCAGTAATTCTATCCGTCTAATGTATCCGCTGGTATCATGCATCGTATATACGGTCCCGGGTCGACCGGGAACAACAAATATCGTCCATAGTTCCTATCCTCTCACAGTTCCCACAACAATTCTATCACCTCGTCCTTCATCTCTTCTATCTTTGGTTGGGGGTTCTTGGGATCGGCCACCTTTTCTCCAGGGCCTGGGATGTCATCCTCCAGACGGTGAATGTAGATTTGACGGATGTTCTTTCCAACCATCTCGGTATCAACCAGACGATAGCTTTTCTTCAAGCGTCGGTCCATCTTGGACCTCATAGGGCTTAGACTCCAATCAAAGCCCTTGGCGCCCTCCCAGCTGCCCTCCATCTTGTTCAGGTCAACACTCTCCAAACCTGCGGAGTACTGAACAATACTGTAGCCGTTGGTCAAAACCGTGTCAGAGCCAAATGTGAAGCGCTGCAGGAAGCAGCTGCCACAGAATTCGGAAATCTTGACCATCTTGTCAACAGGAGCCTGGTGCCATGACTTCCAGTGGTGGAGGCTCATTGGAAGACGTCCAGACTCATAAAAGCCGCTCATATCTCCACCCATATCCAACTGATGGAGGCCCTTTACGATCGTGAGCTTTGTCTTTGTCTTGGCGGTGATGCACTGCTTGAGTAAACCGTCACCCTGAGGCACGTGGTTGATTTTGAGACAATCCTCAAGATGAGGATTTAGCTCACGAAGCAGGGCTTGGCTGAGGAATACTCCTGCTCCTCCAAAGGCCATATAGCCGTGGTGCTTGACTGCGTCGTAATTCTCTGAAAGCCCACCCACGTACGCCGGAAGCTTGTGGTCGTGTTTGGCGAGAATCTTGCTCATGGGATAGAGAGAAGGGAAGAAAGTATCATCGTCCACAATGGCAGTCCACTGGGTCTTTGGTGTACTGTGTTCAAGAAGGTCGCGGACAATGGCGAAATGCTGCTCGTTCGACGTGATGGCCTTGTTCCATGGGTCCTTGATGCTGAGGTTAATCCCATGCTTGCGGAAGTACTCCGTGACCTCCTTGTACTTGGGTTCGTCGCCGGGATCTGTGATAACTGCCAATAACTGGGCATGGGTATTGCCGAGCCAGCTCTCAAACTGCGACATCGATTCGTTCAACCGATCGAGGGTTGTGGCAACGCCAAATAAAAAGCCCGAGTAATCCTCCTGAGGGTATGGTGGAGGAACCTTGAGGGTAACAGGTTCGCAAGTAGGTTCGGTCCATCCTTCACAAGCCTGGTCAAGTTGGACGATCTGCCCGCTCTTGATCAAGGTGTCTGGGTTCTGTGACACAACCTGGCTATCAAGCTTCTTATCCACAACAGGGCGGATACATCGCTTCTGGTAGATAACGTCCCTCGTCAAGCCGTAGGCAGAACGTCGAAGATGGTCGAGAGTGGGGGTACACGATGGTGCAAGATTGAGATCAGGTCGGTCGGGTTTGGCTTTTTCGAAACTGAAAGGTAATGACAAGAATCCTCCGTAGTTGAGAAAGATGACGGTCACTACGACAAATGCTAGGGCAGCAGACCTGCGCCGACCAGAGCGATGCCGGGAAACCATTGCTGATATCGCAAATGTCGCAATCTACTTGTATAGCGAGTTAAGAGCGGTAGGACGCTCGTATATCGATGGTAGTGCCCGCACAGTTCGTGGCGTCTCTCGTTCGTTCGCTTACGTCAAAAACGCTCGTGTGCAAGTCGGATCGTAAAGGGACGTAGTTATCATCCGTTGAGAAGGTTCGGAAGAGATTTGTGGGCAAGAAAGCCGCTGTCGCAATCAGATGCAGCTAAGGAGTAGACAAGGCTTGGCGCAAAGCAAATGGAGCAGAATGACGATGCTGCAGATTGCGTATGTTCGATAAGAATAGGTACACGCGTGGTATCAAAAGCAAAATGGAAGAAATATATACTTTCAAAAAGCGGAAAGAAGGATGCAGATGCAGAAAAGCGCCAACCAGAGCCAATGCGATGATGTATGATACAAACTCAAGATAAAGAAACCTTGGCGATCAAAATGTTAGGGGGTCGTGAGATGCCCCCCGGTTCTATAGTGGGGCGGCCGCGAGTAAGGTGCTGACTCGACAATTTTACTCCATAGGTAGATTCAATCATGAAGATACAGTTACATCTACAATAATACACAATATGGATGTCTTTTTTGGCTAAATGCCGTACTCAAGAGCGATATACATTTAAAAATCTCATACATGTACGTGGACGAGTTTCGGGTCTTCCGGCAACACTCTCGTGCAACACCACCACACAAAGGCGCTTATAAGGTAATCTTAATTCCACTTTACCTGAGTCCACCCCTTGATGTTTGTCTCCCAGCTCTTGACAAGTGTTTTCGTTGTTCCCTCGCCGATAATCTCCAAAGTGTTTTCTGCGCCCTCGAAAATCCATTTTCTTACCGCTGGCTCGAAATCTCTCCCGTAGACTTGCTCTTTCAGTTTTGTAACAGCCTCCTTGCCCTCTTTAAGTGCCGCCTCAGAGGCAGCGGCAACATCCTTGACCTGTGCCATGACATCTTTCGGAAGATTGCTCTTACCAGAACGGTCACGCTCCTTCTCGCGGTCGTTGAAGGCGATAATCCACTGTGCAGCGTTCTTTACCGCCGCGGCAGTGTCGCGGAGAATGGCAAGGGAATGGAATGTGCTGAGAGTTTTGACTTGCTCGGAAGGTCCCTCAAGAGAAATAAGGTCGAGCTTCAGTGTATCCAAGGCGATCTTGAGTGTATCGACGATCTGAGCAAACTCCTCGGGAATGGGGTTGGCTCTGTTGATACCAGTTGTGAAAGGAATAAGCGTGCTTAGCAGACCGATAACCTCAAAGTAGGTCGCCTCCTGAGAAGTAAGGTCTGCACTGGAACCATTGGAGAATTTTGTAAATGAGTTACTCAGCTGCCTCAATGATTCGAGTACAAAAATCTGATCAGGAACCGCGGCTGCTGCAGAAGCCTTATAGATGGCCGGCGACTTGTAGCTCAACAGCTCATGGAAGGCCTCAGAGAGCAGCGACAAATGAGCGCGACGATTCTATACGTGTTAGTGATGCGTCAAATGACCCCGAAGAATGCATACCGTTGGTGCGGGTCCCACTCGCAGACGAGAATAGATGGGTGGCCGAGAGCTGCAATCCCATGAAGGGAAAGATCCATAGTCGATGTTGTCAACGAGTTTCGTATCATCAGTCACTTCAGCTATTCGCCATTAGCAACTATCAGAATATTTACAAACGATAAACGACTTACCAAACCGTGGGTCAGTAAAGACCTCGGAAAAGTTTTCTCCCATGATTCGGTCAGTCCTGGTCTCCTCGACCAAGCTCATTACCCGTGTGCAACTCCAGCGCAGGTCTTCCATGTAAGTAGGAATATCGATCACGCTGCTGTAACTGTTCGACTCAAAAGCATCGATCAAACGTCGAGGCATTCGAAGCTTCAACGAGTTGTTGTAATGCGAACTCAGCAGTTCCAAGAGTTCCCAACCTGTCTCGTCTGACGGTGATATGAGAGCTGGTGATATAGTGGACAGGCGGTCGTAAAAGATGGGGGCGAGAGAGTCCATGATGGTACGCTTGACGCCCAGGGTATCCCAAATTTCGCGGGCTCGTGGTGAGGAGCCTACCAGGAGGTGCAGCTGCACGAGTAGAAGGGATATTATACTATGCTTCGGGGCCAAAGTGAGTTGATATTCGAGGAGTAATAAGGCTTGAAGGAGAGGGGCGTAAGAAATAGGTTTGTGAGAGATGTCAGTAGATGGAGGGAATGCGGCCTGGACGTGGCAAAGAGCGACGACGACAGCCAGTTCTGGTCTGATCTCAGCATCCACAGAAGGGCTTTTTGAAGTCAGATCCGCCAACGACTGATGAGCCTTGAGCGCCGCCTCGGAAATGCTCGCAAAGGCAGGCCCAGGTGAGCTGGCATCTACATCCGTCTGAGAGACAATACACTTGCGCAGAGGTTTATCCCCAGGTATAGTGCTGTACATCGACGGGCAGGTGGCCGCAAAGTACTGCAGCTTGAACGAAAGGTTTCGTACTCTGGCCGACTTAACCTCATCCTCCATATCCTCCGCTAGTTTAGGAGCATGGTCGTAAGCAAGATGCTTCATTGCGGAGGGGTTGAGTTTTTCCACAAATGGCTTGATGTCATCAAAGCAGGCAGTGTTCGTGCCTTGATCGTCGATATACTTGATCAGCTCTTTGAGTCGGAAAGATGAGGGTTCGTTCTCGACAAGGTCGTCCTCGTCATTTGATGCAAGGTTGAAAGCTGCTGAAACGCGCGCCAGCAGAATGATGCGCTTGTAGATGGGTCTCAGATTCGGCGACTTGATGAACTTCAGAAGAAGGCTTTGCACAGTCTCCTCGACACTATATCTCGTCAGTCAATGTTTAGCAAATGATCGAGTTCCAACATACTCTGGCTTGACTGTCTTTATTTGAGCAGCAGCTTCGATGAAATGTCGCCAGACTTTCCAGTCTGCCGCCAGAAGACTCGGCTGGCCACTCTCATCATCGACCGATAAGCAATCCTTGCATAGCTGGAATATTGCCTCAAAGTCTTGCTCTTTCTGGTGTCGAGTGATGGTTCGTAATAATAACTCTTTCCTGCCCTTTTGGAACTGTACAAACGGGCTGAAGATGGGGCTAGAGGTGAGTTTTACAAAATCTTCTTTGGAACCGTGCTTCTCGGTCACATCGTAGAACAGTAGAATCTCTTCTTCGGTCTGGATACTTCGAGGCTGTGGTTTAGCGGCGTCGCCTTCAGCGGTGGCAGCCTTTTATGATAAGCGAATGTGCCGGATTGTGAGGAGTAAGGGGTGTTACCTGTTCAGCTAGTTGCGCGGCGCGCTGTATTTGTTTCAGAGCGAGCATACCATACAACTTCTTCTTCTCAGGAGGTGATTGGGGACTCGTCTGTCGCACGTTAGTCATGCTCAACGCGAGAGGTGAGCAACCAACCGCTAATAAATGTGTGATAACAATATTCCAAAACATGAGTGTACGTTCTTGGGGAAATGATCTATCCAGCGTTGCTGCAATCTGCAAATGTCAGTCGATGTCACACATGAGGACGAAACCTTTCGTACCTGTTGAGCGCTGGCAAGATCCCAGTGCAGCAGACATGATTCCAAACAGCGGCTGGCACCAATCTTATCTTTGGGTGCAGCTTTGACAAGACGTGCCCTTAAAGGACCAAGTGTTTCCGGATATTCATCCTCCTCGTTCAGTCCCTGGGCGGCCCATTCGAGAAGGTCAAGACCATCAACATCCTTGACAACAGTTCCCTCTCTGACGTACTTGTCAATGGCGGTTATGGCAGCAAACTTGGAGCTGGGGTCATCCAGCTGGCTCTCAGCACAGGTTTTGACAATCTATCAAACTACATTAGTCTATGGGTATAGCATGTATAAGTTTTAGAGTTGCTCACCTCATAGTACTGGTCGTTGAACGTTCGAGCCCGCTTCTCAGCAAGACGAATCACAACAGCCCAGTTGCCATCGTTAAAGGCAGTCTGAAGCTGGAGGTCGACACCGTTTTTAAGGTTGGGCCGCTGTTGCCGATTCATGAGTGTCAAGCTTCACGCCACTTTCCTGCTCCAACTGACTGAAATGGACTGAATGAGTGAGAGAATGTGAGATTGAGATGAGAGATTCCGGCGGATTGTTGGAGGGGCTCGAATTGAAAGTGGGATGTGTGTGGAGGGGCAGATGGAACTGTGGCTGATTAAGCTTGCGCCACATCGCTAGTGGCAGGCATTACAAATATGGATATCCGCATACAAATGTCAATTTGAGGACGGTTATCATTGTGTCTAAGTTTTTGAGATTTCTGTCATGAATTCCGTTGATATTCTAAGCTACCTAATTTGGTCTTTAGATCATGTCATGGCTACTGTATTCAACAGGCGCAGCGTAAGTTTAGATGCCATGGTCAATATGTTTTAACTCAAAGGTTGCTTTATTACTGTAGCGTTGTTTGAGAGGAAGATGAGCAGATTGAAAACGGTGTCGTCTGAGGCTTCCTCGCCTTTACTCTCCGCGCCAAGGGGTATTTTCGTCTGGACGTCCCTTGTCAGGATCTTGCTTGGCTGGCCTGTCGTTGTATGGGCGATCGTTCATTGCCAAACTTGGATGCGCCTCACTTGACTTTATTCTTTTATCGCCTCCTCACAACTGATACTCTTGGTCCATTCTGGCTCTCGTCTTATCACAATGATCGCTTTGTGGATGGAATTTTTGTGTGTTGTCGACCTGGTTTTTACACCTTGTGCGATGACAACTAGAAGCCTCTCAGAGGAATGTTAAAGCCAGGAGCCACTTTGCCAAACTTTTTTGTTCTAGAGTCTGTACTTATGGCTTTGAAGTATTAGGGACTTACTTGGTCCACGTGAGTGCATGTTCGTAGTGTGATAAAGGTTGCGAGTGGCCGGTCAATCAGGTATCAGGGGAGGAACTTCAGTACGACTTTGGGCTACGTGAACGATTGGCTGAATAGACTTTTGGAAACATATCGAGAATTTACAGTTTCTTACAATCTTCAGTGCCTATGTAACGTTGATGAAATTTGGATCGGCCATATTGAGTGAAATCGGTAAATGTCCTTGAGGTTAACTTCAACTGAAGTGGTAACAATGTAGTCCTGAGGGCATGCTGGAAAATGGTGGCATGAGTAAGATGATTACACTCGAGATCGTTGACTTGTGCTAAATAAATGTATGTTCTATAACTCTCGTGTCATCCTTGCGAGGCTAACTTGCATGACTAGAGAGCTGGACTTAAAATCGAGAATAGACAAGAATCTGGATGTTTTTGAAAGGCGACTTCCCGAGTCGTGGGTCGAGGACAGACCGAAGCCAAAAACCATTCGTCTTGATTCTATTGGCGGCCACTTGTCAATTCTTGAACAAGCTATGAATGCTCTACCTGGACGAGAGGAGCGATCTCCAGATGCTCATAAATGGATACGGTCGGCAATTCTCTTTCCGGTTCATGGCCAGTGTATAGCATTTTTTGAACGTAAAATATTATTGCATCTCATCATCATTTTTTCCTCGTATTCTAAGTGCTCTGGCCTGGAAGTCTGTGGTTGGCAATGGCTGTTGGCAGTACTTGCCGATACACATCTAAAAGAGCAGTCAGGCAACGTTCACGTCCAGCTTCTTTCTGTGCCACTCTTCACCCGAACAATACAGTCAACTATATGCCCTTTTCTATGTCACTATCCAACCTTGAACTTTTACGCACCAGCGGTTTATCGGTAAAATGAGCTCCCACAACCATCGATTTCCCTTCAAACTCAGAGCAGCTATTTTGGAGTCTGCCATAGTTGCCAAACGACAGCTTGATCACCGAAAGTACTATGACGAATACGTTGAAAGAACGAGAGAGTATTTAGAGGACCGACACAGTATTCTGAACGAAGTCAGCCAGAACGCCAATGCCCTTGACGAACTACGTGCTACAAGACGCTATTCCGGACTGGCTCAGCAGTACAGAGCCATCATCACTCGTCAGTACGAAGAAATAAACTTCGCTTTTGTCGCACTGGACGATTTCTATACTGCTTCCATTCAAGAGATCAATGGCTACAATATCCAACTTTTGGCACATCTTCTCTGCTATACTGGAGATGATAGGGCGGCCGCTAGGACTCTTTTTGTTATCGAGCAAAAGTACCATGCTCTCCGCCAAGAGTGTAATGCCACGCTTGACGCCCTGCCTGGGAAGATAACGAGCTACAGTGCTTCATTAAAGGATACCAGTATCGGCGAGATTTTAGAAGAAATAGTACTTTCTTCCAGAGACCAGAGGAGTTAGGTCCAAGTATTATGGGGAAGTCACGGTGGAAATGGATGCTGGCACTATTGTAAGAGGGTAATACGGGATGTTCGCGATGTCTTGGAACCTGAAGCGTCTAGCAACTCTGTGAAATCGTAAAGTTATCCGGGGATTTCTTTATATGCGTATACTGGGGGTTCCAGAAATGCAGAGCTGGGGGAGACCATGGCCATCGATGAAAACTCGCGCGAGAGGAGTTAAATGTTCGAGGGAAGCATAATACGAACTATCCGGGACTACTTGTATATTGTTTACCGCCTGGGTATAATCAATCCCTCTCTCCTGTATTCCGTAGTAGGTTGATGTTTACCAAACGTTCTTATTCGTACTTGATTACTTTAATATGTACTAGTGCTTGCAGTTTTCTACTAGTCCTGGCAAATGCAATGACTCAGAAGATGACATAGTATGGCCTCAACTTATTTCCTACGACATATATTCCACTTAACCAGGAGTGTGAAGTATAAAAAGTGATCATGTCTCATTAATATTAGGTATCTTATACATAAATTCATATCCTCACTACCCGTGGCGAGCCCGTCTTCTTCGCCTTTAAAGTCGTTCTTGTCGACTTTGTTATGCTTTGTGTTGTCTTCGCAGGCTTTGAGGTTGTTTTAACCTTTGTCTTTGTCTTGGTCGTCAGCAGAGACGACGTAGACTTTGCCTTGCTGTTCCCGACTTTAGAAGCCGATGTTGTGGCTTTTGATGGAGCCTTGGTTGTGGCAGTTAGAAGAGTCGTTTTCGAATTGCCGGTGGCATGTTTCGATGTAGGCTTGTGGCCTTGAACATTTACCACGGCAGCTTTCGATGTCGTCTTGGCAGAGGAGCTGCTTTTAGACACTCTGGCAAGCTTGTATACGTTGAGTCTGTTGGTCGCGCCGCATTTCTGTGACTTATCTCCCTTGCAGGGGACATTACACTCCGACGAAGGAGCCTCAACGCTGCCACTGGATGGTCCTTTCTTACCACAGTAGCAATCCTTCCCGCCCTCAACTCCCAAGTAGGGATAGCCTTTGCTTGAACAGAATGTTGCACAAATGTCAAGGGTCATCTTCTTGTCCGTAGTCTTGGCATCTCCAAGAGCACGACCATTCTTGCCTTCTGTATAACAGCCGAGGTACTTGGGGGGACTATTGAGCCCCTCCGTGCCAATTGTTGGTGTGTAAAGCGTATTATTCCAGATGGAAATACGATTACCAGCACCACACTTCTGGGTAGAATCACCAGCACAAGGTGTCTTGCAGTCACCGTCTGGAGCAAGTGTGGCCTGGGTCTTGGGCGCGTATCCGCAATAACACTCTCGTCCGTACTCCATTCCAAAGAGGGGGTAATTGAGCTTGTTGCAGAAGGAGAAGCATGTGTCGAGTGAAACAGAAGAACCTGTAAAAACAGCACTTGGGAGCGTTCGTCCACCTGGCCCTCCGTCTGTATAGCATCCTGACCAGAGCGCAGCTCCATTGAGAGCCGTAATGGGGCCTTTGGGTTGATCGGATTGTTTGATCTTCCAAACACTCAATCTGTTTCCGGCACCACAGTAACTGAAGATGTTACCCTTGCACTGCATCGAGCATTGGGAGATATCGGTCGTGTCGTATCCACCATTGCCGATCTCGTTGCCGCAGTAGCATTCTTGGGAATACTCTGTGCCGGCATATGCCCAACCTCCTGCCTGGCAAAACGCGACACATTGTTCGTTGGTCATGCCGACAACGTCTGCTGTACGATCAGACGAGAGTGCCCTCCCGCTGCTTCCTTCGGCAAAGCAACCATAGTAGGTTGCCAACCCCGAAGAGATCTGAGTCTGGCCAACGATAAGCTCAGTGGGTGGTGTATATGAGGTGTCGTTCCAGATAGTGAGAAAGTCAGGTCCTCCACAATACTGAGACATATTTCCTGCGCATGTCATCTTTCTTGATGATGCACAAGTTGAAGCTTTGGTATATGATGCTCCTGGAGTAAGTGAACTGGCACAGTAGCACTCTCGACCATTCTCCATGCCAGCAAGTGGGTAGCCTTGGCTCTTGCAAGACGCCGTGCAATACTCAATAGACATATTGCGAGAGGTAGCCGCGTATTTGTTCAGGGTTCGCTTTGTGCCTTCCAAAGCACAGCCTACGAAATTCCAAGAGCCCACACTATCTCCAATAGCGGGATCGAACATCGTTCCAATACCGCCATCGCCGAGGTTATTAATGGAGGGTTTGGAGTCACATACTGCCGGCGATGCTCGTCCGGGACCGCTAAAAGGTTTGATACAGCCTGGAAGAGCATCAAGCAGGCCTCGAATAGGTTCATCCACGAGAGGTGCCATCTCGGGACAGTTATCGCTGAAGAAAGGTGTCTGCGAAGCAGCGAGTACGGGACAATTGGATATCGCGCCGCCAATAGAATCGTTATTGATACATTTCTTGATGGCTGTCGCAAGAACAGTTGGGTTCCAACCATTGAGGAAGTCGCCGTGAAACGCGTAGCCAGTGGTGTCTCCATTTGCAAACACAAATCTCCCGCCTTTGCTTTTGTCGATGTTATTGACACCATATATAACCTCGAAGAATAAGTGAGGAAGCTGACGAGGATGGCTTGGAGGGCAGACGCCATTATCTATCTGGGACATGTAGGCGACATGACTTTGATCACGTTGGTAGTCCTGGCCGTTCCAGCACGATTGAAAGTGAATTTGAGCTCTCATGCCATTGTCGCAGTCAGTCTTCCACATGTAGTTGCGCTCTTTCGAAGGGCCAGAGCTGTCGAGGCAGGCAAAGCTAACTCTGTCGGCCACTGGGCGACCCTTGAATCTAGAGTTGCCATATGTCTTGTTCTTGGAGTCGTATGAACGAACAAAGTTGTCGCCAGATAGCATCTTAAATCCTGGAGGGAACGGCTCGATGTTTGACCTGTTCTCTCCACGTCCAAGATAGTATATAACGGTGCCACCGTTCGGCACCATCTGAAAGCTGCCATTTGCATGCTGGTAGAAGAGTTGGGGTGTCCAGTAGGCAGACTTATCATCCTGCACTTCGCAAGAAGTACATCTTGATGCTTGTAGGCTCTCGAATGTTGAGTTGATGTTGATGTTGCTGGCACCAGAGAGCTTGTGGACATGTGCTGAGAAAGTCCCAGGTGCAATTATGGGGTCAACTCGTCCAGTTTGGATGATGCTGCATGACATTCGCCAGAATGCCTCAGCCCAGGCCATAAAGGCAAGCAGACAGAGAAGAGTCTTGGTTTTGTTGGCCATCTTGAGTAATTGGTGAGGCTGAACAAGGAAAGGTAATTGACAAGGCCTTGTTCAACGGTCGTTGAATGGTTAAGCTCGAACGGTTTAATAAATACCAAGCTGGTTGGGGCATGATCTTCTCAAATAGATCATTTCTGGGGACAGTTGAGCCAAGACCAACGCCTGAGTTACCACTGGCGCCCAAGACTGGCTTGATAATCAACACGCATCCAAATCATACCCATTGTGGATGCTCTAAAGCCTTGATCTAGAGAGTTAAACCCACATGGTATTCCGTTCTCTAGATGTGTTAGCTAGTGGGTACGGGCTCGGGGCATCCCATGCTTATGACGCCACATTCCAAAGGGAGGGCATCTAACGCTTCGTGGGTAGGTTGGGCCGGCTGTAAAGATATGGGATTCCAGATTGCGTACCACGAAGTTAGGGCTAACACTCCGTATAGACCAAACAAACTTGAGTGTGTTATGGTGAATTGCTCTGAGATGCCTCTTTCAACAATATCGCAGTTGACGTTTTCATCTGCTTTATCCTGAGATCGCCAGACCCAACTGGGCTTGCATGGATATGCCTTTTAGCTTTGAAGCTGACAGCAACAGACTATACCCGATCCAAGCTATGGATGTGAATAGCTTCAAGCACAAAACCTTAATCTCAATTGACGGCGCTACTGGCGCAGGCACCCGCAGTAGCAAGCCCTGGCACGCGAATTGAGCCAGCCAATATCGGACGTCCATAAAACCTTATCGTGACGTTACGCTGGTAGCATTGGCGGTTGGGACCTGAAAAACTCTCTTAATAACCAGTTTTGCTCAACTCGCGCATACCAGTTGATGGCTTTGAGTTTCCTAGACTCGGCCACCAACAAAACTCTTTCCCCTGTGGCTAGTTCTGTTCATAACCCAACGCCAACAGGTTTGTCTAATAGTCATCTCTTCAATCGTTCGTCTTCATGGTAGCCCTGCTATCCTACGTCGAAATTGGATGGCTCAGTCCAGTATGAAGTCTGTAAGCGACCCGGAGCAGGAACAAATCTGCTCGTAGATGAAACAGACAAATTTAATGGTACTGTCATAATCGAATGATTAATCAGATGGTTTTTTTGGAGAGTATGTGATGAGTCAACAACCACGATGATCCGCAGTTCAGGATGGGAAATATGGTCGTAGTGAGATATGTGAGGGTTATGAAATGCCTCCGAAGAGCCTCGCTAGCACTTGAACTAGACAAGTTATCACAACCACACGTCAACTACCTAGGCTAGGCTAGATTACCCGCTCACACGACTTGACAGCTAACCTTGTTGGGTAGATTCCAGCGACATCCGACTCTCCATCCCCTCATCGGGTGCTGCCGTCTAAAAGACAGCCTCTACAGCGTCGGGTTGTTTGTCAACGACTGTGCGTTTTTAACTTCTCCAGTCCGCACGTGAAGCGCCACTGTCGTCAACTTGGTCTGATAGACCCTGACTCTGGATCGACATGTAGGAAGAGCACGCATAAAGTCCAATGGACGAGGGTAGTCTGGGGCCATTGGGTTCAACTCCAGTAACTTGCTATCGGGATGATTGTTGGTCACCGTGATACGTAGTGATGGTGATACTTGACCAGAAGTCCAACTGTGCTGAGCTACCTGCCTTATCTACATTGTTCTATGCTTGAATGTACTCAGTCTAGTGAACAATGAGAGAAGGGCAGGACCAGAGATTTACTTCTGGACACGTCGTCCAAGCCAACTGTGAGATGCGAGAAAATAGAGTGTTCGTTAATGCCTCTCATGTCTATTCGAATAGGACGCTGAACTATTAAATCAGTGATGAATGAATGGTGGCAAAGTAACGTCTCACGAGTCAAATCGTGGACTACGAGGAACAGTTCTCTCCAAGGGCGTCATGGACCTTGCAAGTTCTCAATTTGCTTTCACCCCAAGCCCTGTTAAGCTCAGGACTGCCGCAAAAACGGATATATATGTCCCAAAGTATGTTAAGGGTAAAATGTCCCTCGATGACCCCAAGGAAAGAATTGTTATTACACAAGTCATGCCAAGATAGTTTATTCTTGTGAACCTCGCCGTTGTCGATAATCCGTAGAAACAAACCACCCTAGACCTAGACAAATGGTGCCCCCTGCATGTTTTAATTAAAGGGCCTCAATCCCATCGTCGGGCGAATCGAAATTCCCTGCTCGTGCTTATCCCCTTGTCCAAGTCATCAGCATCCACGCTTCCCCGTCCGATGCTCACCGTTGAAGTCTTGAAGACAAACGTCTTGTGGCGCCGATGAGCTATGCCAAAATCCAAAGTTTAACTGGCCTCTTTTTGAAGTATGCTTATACTATGACATGCATCAAATTGTATCCTTTTCACGTTTTGCTGCCTTCAATAGCTGTCTTGCTCCAGTCTAGGAATTTAAAGAAATCAGCTTCTGCTGACTGGTACTTCCCTGTTGGGTGAACCAACACTGGCGTCACAAGTACCCCTGTACACCCGCGAACATCCAATCTCCAGCTCCAAATTTATTACCCCAAACCTTAACATTCGCTCCCTACAACAAACAGTTGTCACGTCACGTCACCTTGAAGAATCAATTGTTCCTCTTCTTTCTGCGTTTTATTCTTATGTTTGTTTGCCGTCCTCTCAACTGTATCCTGTATTTCTCTCGATCATCACCGTGCATTGCTTGACGAATAGCGAATCGCTCTCCATCTGTCCACCGACCCTCAGTCTGACCGCAGACAAATGACAACTGCGAACGAACCGAAACAAAACATCCATCACGACCTCATCGAGAACAAAAGTCTTGATACACACCATACTTGATGTTGTACATTTGAGTTCCAACTTCTACTACGCCGTTGCGAGTCTGTCCTTACCACATTCAATCCGCATCCTTGGCCACTCTGCATGTGCCGTCGCAGTTCCAAATTAATACGCCGCTATCGCCGGGACACATTCCCACCGCCTCTCCACCGCTGCTCGAAATAAATCAACTTTTTTTGTTACTTGTGACCGAACGTTTACGATTCAAATTTCGCGGCGTGGCCAGGCTGCATCCGGCGCGGAGGGATGCAGGCCATAAAAGGACAAGCTGAGCTTGTGCGCAAGGCAAAGGTATGTTGTTTGGGCAGACATCAAGACAAACGTGGATCTAGCAAAGGATATGGCTCTGACACTGAACAGCTTGCCCGTTCATATCAAGAGCTTCTCGAGTACGTTATATTCCTTGCTGTACTCTGCACCCGCTAACCTAGCTCCAGTGAGTTCGCGAGCCATGACCTCAAATCTGTTGGCAACTACGCTCTCGGACGGTTGATCGGGAAAGGATCATTCGGCAAGGTCTACCTTGCATCACACAAGCTCACAAATGGCTCCAAGGTCCGCAATATCCTCGCGACATCTCCACGTCAATAGCTAACATTGAGAAGGTAGTCCTCAAGTCTGCCAATAAGGGCGACTCCAACCTCGCGCGCGAGATCCACCATCACCGACAATTTATACATCCTCACATCGCAAGGTTATACGAGGTTATTGTGACGGAGAACATGGTCTGGATGGTCCTTGAGTACTGTTCCGGTAACTATCCCCTGGCTTATTTCTTGCAAATGCCCGGCTAACATTCCCAGGCGATGAACTCTACAACCACCTTCTCGAAAACGGCCCGCTCCCAGTCCACAAGGTTCAAAAGATCTTCACACAGCTCGTCGGCGCAGTTAGCTACGTTCACAACCAGTCCTGCGTTCACCGCGATCTCAAGCTAGAGAACATTCTCTTCGATAAACACGAAAACGTCAAACTCGTCGACTTCGGGTTCACAAGAGAATACGAGGGCAGAACCAACCACTTGCAGACGTTTTGCGGCACCATTTGCTACTCGGCACCCGAAATGCTCAAAGGAGAAAGATATGCTGGAGAGAAGGTCGATGTCTGGAGTTTGGGCATTATCCTTTACGCACTCCTATGCGGAGAACTTCCTTTCGACGATGATGACGATAATGTGACGCGGACCAAGATCTTGAGCGAAGATCCCAAATTTCCCGAACACATGCCACCTGATGCGATTCCCTTGATCAGGGGATTACTGTCCAAGAGGCCGCTTTTGCGACCAACCCTGCCTGAGATTATGTCTAATTCATTCCTGTCAGAGCATGCTCCAACTCAGAGAGCCATACTGAACGTCCAGCAGGCACCCCCCTTCTCTACTCCCTTAGAGAAGGACTGTCTGCAGAGAATGCGAAGTGCCGGTGTTAACATTGATGGGGTAATTGAAAGCGTACTTGCGCAGAAATGCGATGCGCTAGCTGGTTGGTGGGCTCTCTTGCTAGAAAAGGAGCACCGCAAAATGCAACGTAGAGAAAAGAAAAGAAGGGAGAGGGAGCCCGACAGTCGAAGTATACGACGACTGTCCGCTGCATCGAGCCGATTAGAAAGGATGGCGCCCATTCTGCACGAAGTCGACGAAGCAAACGGCACAGGACGACATCTGAGACTGGAACAATCGAATTCTCGAAACAGGGGAAGAAGCGAGCGACGAAGCGCACATTACGTTGACTACGTCGTGTCGGATCTTCCACAACTCCCCGAAGTTAGTAGGGACTCTGGGATAACTGCAGACGACGATCGCCCCCCACCACCTGTTGACAAGGATTCGATTCGGTCTGTATCGACATCTCGCCAGCGCAGACCTATACCGCCACCTAAGGAGGGCATGATACGTAGTGCTCGGTCTCGAGGCTCGACCCTTCATCTGGTAACTACTTCGGATGCACTCGCCTCTAACGGCAGCAGTGAACATGCTCACCATCAACAGAACGGCCACGAGAGACCACGAAGAAGACCTAGCCAGCCACTGATTTCCCACTGGAAGAATGTGACACATTGGCTTGTTGAGAGCGCAACACGGAGACGACGTGGTCATGCCCGGCGGACGAGTCAGAGTACGCCTGATCTCCATAAAAAGGAGGGGAGCACGGCCAGCAGCAAGGATGGGAGTTCACGACCGCAGACAAGCAAATACCCTACCACGGCTTCGCCAGGCACCCAGCCGACAGCGGCTCTACCAAAGGGAGTTGTAGCTAATGGCCAAAAGACATATCAGATCGGGAGCAGTGTCCAAAGAACGGCCTCGGGCAATTTAGCGTCACCGACCATGCAGCCACCTCGGATTGCTACATCTTACAAGCGGCAGTCACTATCGCCTTCTCCTCTAACGCCAAGGTCGACTGTGAGGCGGCCATCAGCTGGACTGCGAGGCCGAAAGTCGACATCCTCCTCAGTATCCTCAGTGCGTTCGATTCACCACCATCATCACACCCATTCCAAGGCATCGTCTACAAGTTCAGCTGCTTCGTTTTCTACGTCCATGTCAAAAACCCCGCTCCAACGAGGTCACTCGCCTCACCATTCAGTAAAGGTTCTACCAGCGACGCCAACTTCTGTTGCATTTCCATCGAACATTCGTCTTGTCCGCGCCACGCCACCGACGTTGAACATGTTCAATGAAGGTATGCCATCTGAAGGTCCATCGGCAGCTCCTGGATCGCCTAATCCTTTTGTTTCAGGGATCATGTTTGCCAAAAGAAAGCGGAATTTGTTCAAGGGTCCAACTCTTAATAACTTTGGTGGGCCTTCTCAAGGACAACGCAACAGTGGATCTGGGTCACATTCCCGCAGCGCTAGTGCCTCTGGCCTGGGACGTCGGTCCGGTGAAATCACCATTCAAGAGGAGGATGAAGGTTCAGAGGAAGATGACGACATCGAAGAGGTTGACGTTTTCAGCCCAGTGATAGGACGCCCGGGCGAAATGATCGAAGAGCAGATCTTTGAAGAGAATGAGTCTCAACCAGACTTGGAACCGGCACCTACTATCATCCCAAACAAGCGGGGAAGTCTTATTGCTGCGGAAAAGGCACCTGCGATATAAGTGTTCTGCATTACTATACTAATAAAGGGGTTGAATGACTTGACGAAGGATACTAGTATAATTACATGGAAGCTGGAAGCGGGCATGCCTTATCATGGTGTTTTAAAAGTTCTTCCGCGCGCGCTACTGTTTGTGTTATTGTCTTTCTATGATTCTCAACAAGCTTTGTCACAACCATCGCACAATGGCTCGGTGCATAGCCCCTTATGGATACCTCTTTTTGTTATATACGACCATGGAACGATAGAGCTTAACAGATTATTATTTATGTGTTTTTTAGTTGTGTTTGCGGTGCTCTTTAGGCGCGTGTATATATATATCATGACAGTTCATGGCCAAGATGCATTACAATGCTCCTTGAGCTTTACCTGGCTTGAAACAAAATAATCGAGTTCTAACTCGCTTTTGAATGAACCAAAAACGAATAGTCTCATCAAAGCTTCATCCCAAAGAGATAGCATCCTCCGGGTGGTTCCTCCTATTTATTGAGAATGCGACTGGCTTCGTCTTCGTGACTTCTTACTTAGGATCGCATCTCGCTCCTCTCGCAGAGTAACCCAGACCCAGAACCATGTCATTGTCTCGATGAAGATAAAAGTAAAGAACAGGCGGTTCTTAAGCATATCACCTCCCCAGCCACCAGGTCGGTACGACGGATTGTGTGCGCTCGGGTGGGAGAGGGGGCCGCGGGAGGACTTGTCGTACATGGGAGATGATGGACCGAATAGGAAGATGTAGGCGACGAAACCGAGCGACAGGAACGATCGTAGCGGTGCTATTATCATACGGTTAGCTTTTTTCTTGTAGTATTCCACCGAGTTATCGAACCTTGTATGCCCCAGTGGAAGACCAGACAGATTTCATCGGGCATGGAAAGGGACATGAGGTCGCTGAAGCCGATAAAGATGAGGATGGATGCGAGGAACGCTAGAGGAGGACTTTGTAGCTCGAAGCCTCTGGCTGCGGGCTGTTGAAGATATAGTGTTAGCATCGCCAAGAACCTCAGACTGAACGAGCCACTGCGATCGGACTTACCATTCCCATGCTCTCGCCCATCATGTAGACAAGCGCTTGCTCATTGATGGAGCTAGGATTGGTGATGAAGAAGTAGCCGAGCGTAAGGTGGAAGAGGGAGACTGAAGTGATGATGGTCTTGGCGGAGATGAGCGCCATGGTTGCGGTTCGGATTACCTAGAGGTAAGGTCTGGCTGGAGGTGGTTCAGTTCGATGTCGTCGCGTGTGCCGCAGAATGAAGTTGTAGTCAGTTGCCAAAAGGGTGGAGGATCAGAAAAAGCAGGGTCAGTACCCAAGACAACGAAAGGAGAATTGAAACTCTGTTAAACGGGAGCCTGAAAAGAAGATGCCCCAGAAACAAAGTGTACTATACTATAGCACTTGATCAGCTCGTGGTCAAGCTGAACCTTTTTATGAACACCCAACAGTAAAGGGTCGCTCGCCAGGGGGTTGTAGGTTTTAGACTACAGACACACGTTGCGTCACACGCAAGCGCCATAGTGGGCTTTTCACGAAATGCCTGTCGTAACTGACGAATCAGCTTGCTAGGGTACCTCGTGGACATTCTCGGGACGAGATGTGGCTGTGCATGTGGCTGGTTCTTTCTGTGATTGCCCCACCATCAATGTTCCTCGAAGCTATGAGCTTATTGTATCAGAATAAGCAACTTACCCAGTACAATGCATTCACATTAAAACCATTGTTTTTGGTCATTTTATTTTTCATTTTCCGAGGGACTGTATACATGCTTTGTTCTCCTATTTGAGCTATACGCCATGTCGGACTCGGGCAGCCCCTCGTTGGATAAGCAACAGCACATCAAGTACTGGCAGCGCTGTCACAAAACATATCTCCCTTCTCCTTACACAGCATACGACTCGACCCGCCTCACGTTCGCCTGCTTCACTATTTCCGCATTGGATCTTCTCTCTGTCCCCCTCGCTCCCTCTGATCGTGCCGCTATCCGCCGTTGGGTTCTCAGTCTTCAGCATCCGGAGGGGGGTTTCTGCGGAAGTTCAACGCATGCTCTACCAGGTCAAGAAGCATTCAAGGGCACGGCCAATATCGCAGCTACCTTTTTTGCGCTCGTTTTGTTGGGGCTGGCGGCTGAGAACGAAGAAGAAGCAAGATCGGCCTTCAAGGGTGTGGACAGGGTGAGATTATTGAAGTGGCTAAAGGGACTTCAAAGAAATGATGGGAGTTTCGGACAGAATCTCTGGAATGGGGATATTGTAGGCGGCAGAGATATGAGGCACAGCTATCTTGCGAGCTGTATTCGGTGGATGCTAAGAGGGGACGTGAAAGAGGGTGATGTTGGATGGGTGGAGGATCTGAACATCGAGGATATGATTGCTCATGTCAAAAGGGGCCAGGTAAGTCATCGATATTTTTGCTATCCTCGTACTAATACATCCAGACGTATGATGGTGGAGTAGCCGAGTCTTCAAAACACGAATCTCATGGTATGCACTCTTAAGCTGTTGTCTCCCCAGCTCATCGCTCACTTTACTAGCTGGATACGCATATTGCGCGATTGCTGCGCTATCCCTCTTAGACAGACCACTTGACTCCACATCGCCCCATTCTCCTGAGCAAGCTATGAAAGAGGGTATTCCCGACCGTGAAGGCCTCGTTCAATTCCTAGCCGCTCGCTCGTTCCCATATCTTGTGAAAGAGGAGGCAGATGATGAAGTGGAGGAGAACTTCCTTGAGCCAAAGGCTGGCGAGCTCGATTACGGCCATGTTGGCTTCAATGGAAGATGGAACAAGAAAGCCGACACATGCTACTGCTGGTGGGTTGGCGGCACACTTGCTGTAAGTACCCGAAGTGCCATTTAAATAAGCTTCTAACATATTGTGTAGATGCTCGGAAACTCATCAATCATCAACGTCACTCCTTCACGGCGATATCTGCTGGACGTCACACAACATCGCATCGGTGGGTTTTCCAAAGCTGTAGGGGGCCCGCCGGACATGTACCATTCATACCTTGGCCTTGCTGCGCTGGGGACTATGGGAGATGATGACTTGAAGGAGTTCGACGTTGGTCTGTGTTGCAGCCAAGAAACCACCAGGAAGATACAAAAAGCAAGGGATGGGCTACTGGAGAGCACAAAAGGTGAGATGAAGGCTTGGAACGACGACGGTTTCTGGTGATTGGTAAAATTAGGTTTATAATAAGAACAGAACGATGACCGTAATTGTACATATGCTCAGCCGTCAAAACGGGAACCTTTGGTTGGTCAAGGCGATCGTGTGATAGCGGTTGTTTGCCAACACACCCCTGTGGTATTTCGAGGAGAGTAAAAAAACATTTAGAAGCATGTAAAAAGTTCGATGAAATGGGCGATCGAGCTTCCAAAGACACGCACCGACTTTAAAGACCACTGTTTGTCATGAATTACCTTATTGTCCGGTTTGATGGTCTTGGTATAGGGTGAGCACCGTGAGTCGGAATATTCACAAGTTGGAACACGGAGCTGGGCTGTCGGCAACAGTAGGATGCCTGGGCCTTCTACGCTATGTATATAGCTGAGGGCATATGCAGAGAAATGAAGAGAAATTGTTGCAGATGGTTTCACCAATTCTATCTATTGAGGATGTCTAACACAGACGCACTTCGTTGTTTCTACACGCCACCGTCTTATACGGCCGTGGATCGAAGAGTCTAACCGCGTTTGGTACCGTTCGGCCCCGCCCCAACTCTACCCGATCAAATCATCCAACCCAGAGCCTCCATCCCATGATCTTCAAATACTCCATCGTTCGCAAACGTCATCACGATGTCCTCTACGCCGAAAGACGCACCCGAGACCGCCGAGCCTTCCAAGACGAAGGAGGCTGACTCGCAACCATGGAACGACGTTAAGCGCAGGAAGTTCGAGACGTAAGCCATCACCCCCACCATGCGACGGGCTCAACACTGATGATGCGTTGCTCTGCTTAGCAAATCGAAGAGCGAATTCTACGATCCATGCCAGGAGGCTGCGCAAGCGAGCTACAGATGTCTTTTCAGGAATGGAGGTGATAAGAATATGTGCGGAGATTATTTCCAGTACGTCGTCTGGATCAGGATACAAAAGCAGCACTGATTGATTGACAGGGCATATCGCGACTGCAAGCAAGTGTGGGTACGTTCATCGCTCAATCGACACCACACTGGCGAGATAGAGGACTAACGAGTGCTGTAGACCGAGAAACGCAGAAAGGAGAGCGGAGGCTGGTTTTGAATGAGCAGGTAATGCTTTAATTCAGTCTGCATCTACCGGCGGAAATCACGAACCTGCGACGTCGATTAAACGTGGCGACCGCGAGGTTATTGTAACATACGAAAGGAGTTTAACGATCTTGTACTAAACGAAAAGATGGAGTTGAGGCTTGGGAGTCTTTTACAAAGACAAACTAGCCCTATGTATGACCAGCGCATTTAATCTAACAAAATAACCCATCTCAGCTTACCAGTGTCGCAGTTCACAATGATATGCGCCGATCACACATGTCTGGTATCTCTTCTTTCTCTGTACTAAACCTTCACCGCCTCGGAGACTGTCAGAAGTACGACTGCAGCAGATATGCAGCTGTGTTTCAATCGTCCCTCGGCACTCTTCACCATGGAGCCTGTAACTCGCGACCAGGTTCCCGTGGGGTTGACCCTATGCTGTGCGACCAGAGGAGGCGGATGCCGCTATAAGGCAGACGTTGTTAAAACAGATGCACCACTCGAGATTGCAAGTCAACGAAGGCTGTACAACACAATGGACTTTTTTGGCAACTACCAAACTAATTAATCACCTCATCATTCACAATTCCGGATGTTTGCAGCACCATAGCAGCACCAGCACGAACTGTTCCCACAACCGTCCCTCAGTCATGTGGCCGCGATATTTGTCGAAGGCAGATACCTACGGCATACGTATTTGTTTCACAGTTCAACCGCATGTCGGCCACGTATTGGAAACGCGCTTCATCGGCACACTTGTTCAGCCTTGTGCCGTGCCATGTTGAACACTCCTCAAAAACCTGCTTGTCGAGGGCCATTCCCACATCAGCTGTCAATCGGATTGAATCTAGAGTTCTCCCGCTTCTTAAAGAGTGTACTTTCCAGGAATCAAGCGAGAGCACAGCAGAAAGTCCACATGCGACCCCCAACGCAATGAGACCAGATAGGAGAATCCACGGAATGAATGTCATGGTGTATTCGTCGATGTTCGACAGGACTTGATACCGCATGGCCTTGTTCGGTTGCTCGTTGTCCATGAATACGTGGCGGCTTTCCATTTCGTACCACAGGAAAGCATCTGCAAGGGTTTCCAAGTCCCAGGAAGGACGACTCGCCTCACTTTTCACGTTGAGTGCAGCCCGAAGTAGATGGCCGCCGAGTCCAGGTGCTTTCCCTCTGGCACCATCTTCGAACACATCTTCAGCTGACGCAACGCTCAATATGGGCATTTCATAATGTTGTTCAAGTTTTTCGCCAAAAAGGGTATTCTCAATAACGGACCAGTCACTCCCGTTCACTTTGACATCAGCACGTCCAGTCGATCTGTTGATATGGCATGCCACTCCTGAGAAAGTCAGATTATAGGTGTCGTCATGGATACCAAGTTGCGGGAAGGCCACGCTGCTTTGAGTAAAGGGACTCAAATTGCCCCATCGCTTTGTGGCAGTCATCCCATCAAGGCCATCGTATTGAGTAAGCCGGATACTACCAATCCAGATAGCCCTCCTACCGAAAGCAACCAAGGGGTATCTAATATCTGGGTACGTTTCGTTCGAATTGTTCAACTCTTCCATGGAAAGAAAGGATTTCTCCAAGCCAAACTCTGCTTGATATTTGGCTGTCTCTAGTTCAGGAACTGGCGACTCCTTAAGAGTGATTCGGAGGTGGGTGTTATGGTCATCTGGGAGATCGATTGACACGTTTTGGAGATTTGAAGGTGTACAAGACAGCTGCAATCGATAAACTGGTGCATCGAAGAGCTGCATGACCGCAGGCGACAACGTCGATCTAGACCAGTCTGAGACGTTGACGCCTAGGAACCCTTCCTCGGAAGACTTGAGCGTTGTTGACTGTAGACGCACGAGCAAATGTTGAAGCCCATGTGAAGTCTCTGCTTGGGAATAAGGTTGATCCAAGGCTACCTGATCCGTACCTTGAGGCAGCATCGAGTATGTGTCCTACATATACTCGAGCACCTGTGTAGGTGTATCGACTCCAGCTTGCTGGTAAGCGACTACGTTGCCTAGCAAAGAGAAACTGAGAGCCGAAGAGAACGGCGATAGCTCCCAGGCAGATAACACGAGGTGCCTTCGACCGGACGAAGGTCCAGAACTTCAGGGGACTAAGAGAACCCCAATCAGTGCTAGCAACCTCAACAAGGACCTTCATGCTGACTGCTGAGTTTCGTGCACGATGTTCATTCACGGCCGAAAGACGGGCAAGCTTAAACATATGCCAATTGGCGATTGCGATAACAGCTGGTGAGACCAGCATGGAGAAGGCAGCGTCGATGAGCTTGGCCCGGGTTGAAGATAGTTTTCCGCCCACCACCACGGCCTTGATATAGCCCTTATCTGATCTGGATTGAATATAGGCGATCAACCAGCATGTAGATATCATGGCAGCGGTGCCGATGGCGATGATGGTGATTAGAGAATACAGGACATGATTTTCGACTGGGGACCCTGTCGGAAATGATGCCCTTCTTTGACATGTGATTTCCAGTGGAGCACCTAGATCTAGAAGCGTGTCGTTTACTGATTGAATGTTGTCATGGACGTCTTCGTGCTTCGAGCTGCTCGTAGAGTCTGTGTCGGCGGAGTCGGGGCCTTCCCTTGCTTCGGTTGCGAGGCTGATGGGCGACACGGGCCTGTCAACTAGTTCAAGAGACTCGTTTCCTAGTAGACAAGACATGTTCTTTGACTGACTATGGAAGAAGGTATTTGGTAGCTATTGAAGCAAAGTAATTGGAGATTGAAGCTCGATAGGGTCTTTTATAGATTGACGAACATAGGACAGACCAGAATCAGAACAGAGCCGCAATGAGAAAAGGCGAGTCATCAAGTACAGACCGAGGCTCATAGATCAGTTAGTTGCACAATTAAAATTTTAGGGAAGCAAAGCCATGCTTGTGCGTCCCGAGTCCGTGAGTGAGGTTGGAAGGAGCTTCACATGATCACACCGCCGCTTATGGAAAGGACGTATCAACAAATTTGGTGATACCGAATGATGGCATAAAGTCGGACATATTACTCGGCGAGCCCGTTAAAAACTCTTTAGATTATCGCCCGAATCCTCTATTACCAATCTTACATGGTAACAGAGCCAAGGCTTAGAGGTTGATGTGATAAAGACAACGTCGTTCGCCGAGGCGCACGCACTCGTTCAACGTGTACGTTTAACCCCAATATTAGTATTGTGAGTACTCTCCATCTTTTGGCAACCAAGTTATTCTTGAAAACCGTGCTATATGCTGGGTATGCTCAATACTTATTGATGATGGGTGGTTAGGATATGGCCTTATGCATAAGATACCTAATATTAATGATACATGATCACTTTTTTTCAGCCGAGTTCACATTCGGCTTCTGGTCAAGTGTCCATTCAAACCGATATTAGACTAAGCATTAATACTCCAGTTATACCTATCATCTCTTGCTTTCAGCCAACTAAATTCCTCTTTCCCCATCTGTGTGATGTGTAGTTGTGTTGTATTGTCGACTTGTTGAAGCCTTGCGTCCAGGTGCAGGAGCAAACCCAACTGCTTTGCCGACCTCAGCAGTTGTCTTCGAAAGTCTGGATGATATGCCCCTTCAAAATAAGCCGGGTCCTCATACTGTCGAACATAATCTTGGCTTTCGAACTTGATTGCTATCTAGACAAAAGCCAGAGTGAAAGCAATCCAATGCTTTGCCTTTTTCGCTGTTATAACACCAGGTGGTCTACGAAATTCGATGGATCCATGGCCATCTGATTTTGATGGCAAGAAGTTCCATGCGAAAAACTTGCCTGGGCTGATCAGATCCACGATACTGTCTCGGTCGAGGCTGTCGATAGTTGCAAAGAGTTTTGCCAGTCCACGAAGAGGACCATGAGTTTGCAGCATCGTTCGTATTCCACGAGCCCGGGTGTTTGTTATGCAAAAAGGAACCACACGATCTTGTCTGGAGAGGGGGCAATGGCGGGCTGTAGCTGGCTCCCAGAATGCTACAGCCTTTGCAACGTTTCTTAGCTGTGACAAGCTAAAATCTCCTTGCGAAAAAGAGAGGTGGATGTGAAAACCACAAGTGGAATCCATCCGAAACTCGAAAGACTGCAGGAGAGTTTTCCATAGTCCATCCACCAATTTAGTCCATTTACTATCCATATCTGCATCCAGTACTCGTGAGACGATCTCTACAGGGTAGTATCCATCTTGTTGATGGCGTTTGCTGAGAGAGCCATCCAGCATTATATTCCATACTGAATAATCAGGATTTTCATCTTCGTTTGGATCAAAGACAGTTGTGCGAAAGCCGTCTTTATTCAAGGCCTGGGAGATGATTGGGAGAAGCTGTAAAGCAAAACGTCTCTGCTCTGCCACACTGCTTGTTTCACCAGGAATATCCATTCCAGTGGAGCTTCTTGGTCTTATCATCATCTCCAGCTTGAAGCCAAATCGGAGAGGTAGCGGCGCAAAGGGTAAAAGAATTGGTGATAGCGACTTTGAACTCGTGGGAGTGGGACAGCATTCAATGACGGAGTCAGAAAATCGTCTTTTCCGGGAAACATGGTTGTATCCCATCGTGAAGAGAGAATTTGACATGACTGAAAAATTATTAGTTTTGAAGATACTTTCTCAGCTAACTAAACTGTTAAAGTACTTTATAAAATAATTGAAGACTGGAAGAGAACAAAAATAATGGAAGCGAAAAGAGAGATAAGTGTCCAGTACCTACCTGCCTCCTCGGTATTGAGTGCCTTCCTGGTTAGTATGGGCATAGTTCCACACAATGATTTTCCTCCAATACCCCTAGTCCATCATGTCTGTGATAAATCGAAACGTCAGACCACTTACAAACTCCTCCGAGCCCATCTCGATACTGCATCGAACCACCTCGTAAAAGTTCGTCTCGTATGCCCGCAGGCGTTCCTCTTGTTCGCGAGTCTCAACGAGAATGGCCTTCCCATGGACCAAATTGGAGTGGCCCTCATCATCTACCAGAGCATGGTATTTTCCCCAAGTCTTCAAAGCTCCGCCTCGAACTTTGGCCGTGTAGTATTGAGCTTGGAAGTCGGAACCAAAGAGCCTTGCTAGAACGGATGGGTCGGCAAGGGTCCCGTAGAAGAAATACCAGACGGGATATTCATTCTGTGCAGGGCGAGGTAGTTTGTCTGATCCAATTCGATACTGAGGCAGTGTTGTATCCAGACCCAGCGTTGGGTAAAGAGAGATTGACGAGAGATCCTTCGATGCATGCAGATCCCGAACGAATGTTGGCGCGAAATCTGGGTAGAGGGATTCCTTTAGCCATCCCTCAATGGCCAGCTTATCTATCCCGTTGATCATAAGAAAGGAACTGGTTTGTCCGAAGAGGTCGGTAGCTGCAAAGGTTTCAGTTGAGACTGATGATAGACCAGCTGCCTGAACGATTGCTTGGACACTATTCAAGGGTCCTTCAAGCTCGATCAAGAAGTTTGAGGCTCGAAGCCTTCGCCTCTCCTTCAAAGTGATCTCCGGGTGTTGGTTGACTGTATCACGCGAGATAAGACCGCATAAATGTTCATAAGACTCACGGTCGTGTCCTTCAGCCTCCTTCTGCTCTCGAACGAGGGACCAGTGATTGTCAGAAACAGTGAAGCGGATCAGGTCCTTCCGGTGCCCCATGATCTTGTTCTCCGCCACTGCAGCAGAGTAGTTGAATAGCTTTTGCCACTGGGCAATAGTCGATTCCAGAATCTCATCATTGTTCTGAAGCGCCGACGCGGTTTGCGCCATCGCTTCGAGCTCGTCAAGGAAGTCCATGGTTCCTCTTGTATAGAATGGCTGAGCGCAAGCTGTGTGATTTGGCAGTTGTGATGTTGGTGAAGGAAGAGAATATAACAAGAAGGAAGAAAAGCTGACAAGGAAAAGAAACTGACAAGACGGAAGTCAGCAGAGTGTTTTATACCTTGATGAAACCTTAACTTTCATATTACCGAACGGGATAAAGTTAAGAGTAGTGAACTGAGTTGCTTTACCAAAGGCTATATGAAGTGGATGTCATGGCTTGATGTGACGCCGAGATTACTAACAATTATAAATAATCGCATGATATAATTGTGATGCGATAGATTTCTACTCGGAGTTCATGAAAATTATTTACAATGTCATGAGCGACATCACTTCGCTATTTGTTACAAATAATCCCATTCCACGTCCTTGCTTCGCCCTAACCGCTTACTCCAATATGTAGGACACGATACAGGCGAGTCAGACGAGCAAAGCCGAAGCTGGAGACGTAACAATGTCATAATCTAAGGGTGACAGCGATGCCGAAGAGCAGCAATGAAGAGCTTGATGAAGGAATTATTGGTTAAACACCAAGTTTGGCCTACACAGATGTACATTTGATGGCAAATAAACATATTACAGGAGGGATCGAATTGAAACACTGCCACTCAGCTTTACAGTATTTCATATTATTTAGCACCGGCTCGCAACTCCGACCAAGTTATGTTGTATCAAAATATCACGAAAAAGAGATGCTTATTACCGTATTGATGCGATCTCAGTCTATCTAAAAAGCGGTGTCATGTATGTAGATCAAGAAATTAATCGTAAAAGAGAATGATATCATATCGCTAGCTATAACTTGGATTAAATGTATCCAAACACCTGTGCTCGAAGAAACCTCGAATAGACGCACCACTATGTCCTCAACCGGGAAGACTTGTGTTTCGTGTATAATGCTCAAAAGCAGTAGCAGAAGCAAGAAGATACCCTCTAACACAGCCCAAAATTGATGTCATGTTTTGTCATGATGTAGGACAAACCTCTCGGACCAAAAGCTTGAGGATCTGGGTCATTCCAGAGAAGTTCAACCAAGCGTGCACCAGCCTTTACTGCGCCAGGTGTGCGAGTAGCCTTCCCGACCAATCCTATCCTAAACACTCGGATATGTTCCTGGCGTCGCGAGCACGAAGCCATCATGACTCCAGGCCAGAGAAGCATTCGACGATAGGGAGATTCGCTAAGGAAAAGGGCGTAGAAGAAAGGCATTATCTTGCCGATTCGCATTTCAAGTTCAGCTGCCATGAGTGGGTCGGCTAGCAAGTCCACATGAAATGCCGAGTGTAGATAGACAATGAGTGCGTTCTGGTAGATAATCGTTGCACCAACGGCCTCTTGACGTGGACGAAGGCCATCGAGATTTTCTTCGTATGCGTCGAAGGCTTCCAATTTTGCAATCATGCATTCATATTGTGCCTGCAGGGCCGTAGGCATGCTGGGATCCAGTAGTTCCTCCTCGCGACGAGCTTCAACGAGTTGTGAGATCTGCGGTATAATCTCAAACAGACGCTGTCCGAAACCAAGTAGGCAGCCTCGGGTTTTGTAACCATCCAGAACATTTAAAGAATGCACTGATGGATCAATCTCCACAGTCTGCTCGGAAAGCATGTTACGAGGAGAGATAGCTAACTTTATTGCATGATAGGCGTACAGCTCCAGAATAAATCCTCGCATATACTCAAGCTCGTTGTTGGACTGTGGAGCTGACGCCAGCAAAGCTATGTACTCGCGACTGGCTTTCAGATGATGATAGATTGCGCCTCTAGTAGTTCCCTGCATGTGCTAGTGATTGTTAGCCGGATATCATTGGAAGATTGAAGTGCTGATGGCTGCTTACATCATAAATACAGAGAAGCTGCAAGATTAACAGAACTTGCGACGACCTTGTCGATCTAGTCTGCGTGTCTGTTGCAGGGATGAGTATGCCCGTGTCATAAGACAGCAGCTTTTGCAGACCTGCCAATACACGTGCGAAATGACTACGAGTCACCACCTCAAAGCCGCGACCCGCGACTGTGGTATCGTTGATCGTAAGGTGAGCTCCCGCAATGGCAAGCACACAATCGAGGACCAGCTCGTCCTTTGCAGCCAATGGGAGTAAATAGTTGATGAAGGGGTTCCCATCCACGGTAGGCCCCCGTGTCAGCATTTCGGCAGTGAAATCTAGGTACTGCTGATAAAGGGGCCGTGACTCGTCGCTTAGATAAGCCAAGTTGCCATAAGTAAGAGCCGCGCGGGGAGATAAAGATGAAGGTGTGTCAGTGGCTTGCGGGATCACCAACATAGCGGATACACTAGAGTCTTCAAGGTTGAAAAGAGGTTGCTGATTGGAGTTGTCGATATAATTGCCGTCTTGCGTGACACCATCAGACTGTATAAGCTGCGTATCTGTTTGTTGATTCGGGTCTGGAGTGGGCCAAACGCAGTCCAGCTTGGAACGAGTGCATCCCGTACAGATTGGTTTCACTTCGTCACACTTCTTACGCTTGGTCCGACAAGTCAAACAACCATTTCTTGATCGTGGGTGATTTCGACGCCACTTGGTAGGAAACGGTGCACCTCGATATGGGAGCTCTTGTTGACCATCCATTGTTGTTAAGAGAATGTTGTTAGTCGACTGATAAGTGGTGAAGGTGATCTAGACGACAAACAACGGGGAATAAGTACAAAAGACAAGAAAGAGGTAGCCTGCAGATCTCCTCCATTTCGCCTTGGGTCGTCATCTATGTAGGGCTGAGAACAATAAGCCACGATGTTTACCTTGATACAACATAGCCTTGCCCGATGAGCCTCGATGCGGGGAGGAATTTCTTATCTAGCCGTTTATCGACATGATCCATGGAGATGATTGGTCAATTCCTGCCGTAAAACAGGGATGAGAATCCTCCGAATCCTCTGCTCCACTAATATCTCCCAACACGATGGAAACGGCGGACAATTATTAAACGAGGACCAATCAATGCTCTCAAACACAAATTAAGAATTCAGGCCCTTTGTTTAAGAAGAATCCTTTCCCCATATCCGTAACAGGATTGGTTGTCTTGCTATTATAAGGGGACACTAAAGGAAGCCGGCAGTGTCATCGCACCCATTACCCCAAACGTACATCATAAACGGATACTAGCAGTTAGTCCGACTCCTACCGGCTCCGGGTTATACATGCTGAAGGAGCAGGAGTGAAAAGAGGTGCATAGCCTCAATTACTAATCGTAATCGTGATCGGATACCGCCGTAACAGTGCACGTAGTTTGTATATATCGGCAACCAAATGCGTACGCATTAGCCATCAATGTCTTCCATCGGGAGTCATGCTGTTTTGTGGCAGGGCATGGAGTGGACTTTGAACACCTGTCACGTGTGTTAGTTTCCGGGACAATAACTCGATTGTCGGCAACTAAACCTGACTGCCCATCATTTATTGGTATGGAGTTGGGCACCTATGAAAGAAGAGGTAAATATATACTATCGAATGAAGACGATTGCTTAGGCAGACATGGAAGAGATCACTCAGCAGACCGAGCAACAAAGCTACCATACAAACTATACAACAATGCCAACTAACTCAGCCGTTTGTCGTATCCCTGTCAGCATTTGGGTCTCGACATGTGATGTCCAGTTTACTCGTGTCTATGTTTTGACAATCATACACTGGCGGCTTCATGCTTGGGACCTTGACTGTGATGTTGCTTGCCGCGATATTACTGCAACGCTATGGAAATGTCAGATGAGTTCGTTATATGGTTGCATCAGCTGTACTTACATCAGGCGCACTGCAGACGAGAGACCCCGCTCGAGGATCGAATTTCTTCGACACCGTGCCCCAGAAGTTCTTCATCGTGATATCCTCGATGGTCAGGTTCGCCTAGCGACATCGGTGAGTACTTGATTTGATGAGCAGACTAGGGTAACTTACCGGAAACTCGTTGCAAAGAGTCTGGTTCTTTTGGCCGTAACATTGAGTGATGGTGATAGCGTTGTCATTGTTCTCGTGGTAGAAACGATCATATGTAACGTTTCTCACGCGACCAAGACCACCTCCTCCGTTCAACAGACTTTGGAAAGCAGTCTCAATACCGGGCCACACCTTGATACGGGCACCGTCACTGGCGTTGGACATGGAGATGTTGTAGATATACAGATTCTCCACGATATCCGTCTCGCCTTTGTACTGACCCAGAGAACCAACACTGATACCATGTGAGCCGTTGCAAACAAGGTTCTGAACGACCACGTTTGTACTGTTTGGCTTGAAGGACACACAATCTGCAACTCTTAGTAACCTATAGTAGCCACGTGAGGAAAAACTTACCATCAGTGTTGTCAATCACAGAGTTCTGAATGACTACCCTGTCTGAGCGATATGTGTCCCAGCCGTCAGAATTGGCAATCTTGACACCGTTCACACTCTTGGCCTGTAGATCAAGATCGCTGATCAACACATCGGTACTGTTGATAATAATGTTGAACCACTAGAAATTGTGAGCATGAACATAGTTTGTATGGGATACTGTCGAAACATACGTTGGGTGAGTTTCGCATGCGCAAGTTCGACATTGTCAGTCCATGAGCATCTTCAATTGTCAACAAGATTGGGCGTAACAACTGTACAGCAATGGTTAGTTCGTATAATGACATTTTGTTGTTCTGATCTGACATACTGTCTTGTTCTTTGCCATCTCCTCCCAGTATGCCTGTCCTTGGCCGTCTAGTAAAGACCCCTTGTTTTTCAGGTCTCCGTAGATGTGAATGTCTTTACCACCAATTTTCCAGAAAGAGGACATGTTTTGGAAGTCATATTTGAAACTGTGATCTGCCCAGTAATAGGGATCAGACTTGAAGTTCAGAGTTCCAGTAATAACCACGTCCACGTGAGCGAGCCAGGTCAAGTCAAGTGGTGAACCAACAATGTATTCCTGATCAAGGACAATAGTACCTCCCTTGTTACACTTCTTGAAAGCCGTGAGGATACGAGCAGCATCATCTCTGTCCGCTCCTTTACCAGGCTTGACATAGCAGTAATGCTTTCGTGATCGGGGCGGCGAGTCGGGGAATTTTTGACCAGTCCCATAAGGTGCCGCCTCTATATGAGGCCGCTTGAGGACATGGTGACCAGAGTTGGCAGATGCCGATGACACAAGCGCGCAGAGAGCGGCTACTGAAAGAAGATTGCCAACAAACATTATCTTTGATACTACCAGTGCAGTCAATCGAATACATTTGTTTGGCGATTGAGACTCCCCTTTATACTCGGAAGACGTGGGATTCGCATGAACAGATCCAGCACTGCCATTGGTGGATTAACCTCAATTAACTTCAACGTTCACAGGGGTACTGGCAGATCATTGCCGAAGATCGAACAAATTCCCCCAGAATTGCGGGGGAATCAGATAATTGTCCTATTCCCGTGGCACATCCAGTTCTGATGGGGGTTGGGGGTTGAAGGTTTGGGGGATATGGTAGGACAATCATCAAGGCACTTGACGTTGAAGTTAACCTCCCCCCCGACTTACCATACGTCACCGCCTCACCCGTAGCTAGTTTGAAAGTACTGTATAGATCATCACTATGTACTCATATTCGCACCAAACTTCAGTTAGACTTTAAAGTCGAATGTCTACGGGAAGACTCATGTGTCTTGGTCAAACAATCTTGAGTAATGTCTCCTTCGCAAGATGAAAGGAGCTGCTAACAAACTTCTTACTTTTGTCACATTCGCACCAATAAGAGTGTTCAATTCGGCGGCAAATAAACTCATTAATATCCTCGACAAGTATAAGGACCTTACCAAGGCTCCTGTGGTTGCGAATGGGAAGGCAGATAACGTCCGCCGAATCCTCTTGTCCCTTCTCCATATCAATCTGCTGTTCTAGGCCCCAAGACCGAAAACTCAGGGGTTCTCATTTAGCCGAATATAGGCCTAAGAGAGAGGCTCGGAAAAGCCTTAGACTTGGAAGTTGTCAGCGCTTTTGTCTGAGGCGAAACAGAAACCTTAGGGAAAGACACCCGGGGAACAAAGTGGTAAGAAGCGCAAGTAAGAGGTCCTCTGAGAAAGAATTAATAGTAGCTTCGAGGAGGAGCTTAATAACGAATTGGAAACGGTGCCCAGGTAGTGCTGCTTATAGAGTGCTCCGGTCGGTTTCTGAAGTTAGCGGTTTAGGAGGATTTTACTTAGTAGCTCAATTTTAGGTATAGTATCTATAAATACTACAAGGTAAAACTTACATAACGAATACGATTGATTTAATAACTAGAGTTATTTCTTTGTTAAAATATACTAAGTGTAAAATGTTAGGCAGCAGTTAGAAAGTTCCCCACTGTCAGGTAATAAAAATTTATATCTAACGTATTTCACCGCCACTCCATACACCCCATAACCCTATATATTTATAATAATATTAACACTATAATATATAGGTAACTTTAATTAATTATAATTAATATAATAAAAATCTAATTATTTTAAGACTTTAAAAATTAACTAAAAAACTCTTAATTTACTATTTTCTTTTTTAATAGATTTTTCTTTTTTTTCTCTTTCTTTTTTTTATTAATCTAATATAATATATTCTATTTAGCTTAATCCTATACTATAATTATTTACTAAGCTTTAAGAAAAGCTAAATTAGGGTTAAATTAAATAAGGACTTAACTAAAGGGCTTTTTTATTACTATTAATACCTTTAATATAGCTTTTTTCTTTTTTAAATACTATATTTAGCTATTCTTCTAGTTAATAGTCTTTATTACCTTTTTTAATATATATTTTAAGTTATAAATT
>JWIV01000034.1:0-10956 GCA_000966865.1 Fusarium sp. JS626 | reverse complement strand
TTAATACTAAGGATTTTATTATAGGTAAAATAAAAAAATAAGGATTTAATTTAATAATTCTAGAATATTTAAAAGTAATATGTTATAATAATATATTAATGGTATTAAGGTATGCAGGGTTATGGGGTATATGGAGTGGCGGTGAAATACGTTAGAAAATGAGGGGTTATTTACTCGTCCTTTAACTTTTTACTCTTACATAGTAATAACTTGTCAATATGTTTCAACAAGCCCCTATTCCAGATCTTTCAAGATACCAGAACAGGGCAGACAGTAGCCCCACGTCCTTAAGCTCTTCTATCGCTATAAACGATCTCACAGCACTACGAAGCTTTCTCTCAGATAAGTTAGACCAACCCAACATATCATATGGCGCGCCACTACACCTTGCAATCTATCTCGACAATGCAGAAGCCGTCGATATCCTACTACAAGCTGGTACGGACCCTCTTAAACAGCCAGAATTTCTCGACTTACCGTACCTCACCACGCCTATGGGACTGGCTGCTCGACTAAGCAACCGTACTATTCTCCAAAAGATATGGCAACATATTAAGCCCGATATGAATAGCTATGACATCGGAGACTTTGAGATCTGCTTAGTGGAAGCAGCACAATATGGAGATACCGCCACATTAGGGGATATATTGCGCTGGAGTCAGAATAATTGGTCGTCTGAGTCAAGAAGCAGGGCCTTGAGTGCAGCAGCGGAGAATTGGCATGTCGAAAATCTGCGGTTTCTTCTTTCTGAGATTCCATTTGAGGAAGAGGTACTGAATATTGCATTGGCTCATGTGACAGTCAATAAGCCATGCTTTGAACATCGAGATCAGACTGAGGCTGAAATCGCTGCACGGTCACAATCGATTAAGGTTCTTATGACTGCTGGAGCCAATCCAAGTAAGCCTGGCCCCAGTTGGCTATGCATGGGTGAGCCTCTGCTTATATGGACCGCTCTGTGTAGGCAATTACATAATTGTCTGAAAGCATTACTCGACAATGGTGCGGATCCCAATATTGCCAACAGTCAAGGACAGACTGCATTGTGTTACCTGGGAGCCCGTGTTAAGAGGGATTCTATATTCCGGCGAAGAATCGAAGATAATGAGCCGACCGAGGATGTATTCCATACTCTTCTTGCCTCTAATGCTTCTGTACTCCATCAAGATATAAGTGGGAACACTCCACTGCACTTTGCTGCATATGGATCGCCTCTTAAAGTCCTTCGCCTTCTTCTTTCAAGCTTGCCGGTTGAATCGCAGAGAGAAGCCCTCACAATGCGTAATCATAATGGCGAAACAGCCTTGCATCTTGCATCTGCAGGAGGTCAAATCGATACCATCACATATCTCATATCTGATGATGTTGGCTTGGATGTTAACGAAACTGCCTCTATGGGCTGGACACCATTGCTGAGAGCCTTAGCGCCCATGGTGCCTAGTCTTGCAAGGACAAGAAAGATCGAGGCAGCTCAGTTACTTCTAGCCCACGGTGCCAACCCTTCAACATGTACACGGGATGGCTGGACACCGCTTCATTGCCTTGCCATGAAACCCGGCAATGGGAATGCTGAAAGGATTGATAAGATCTCTCAGCTGACCGAGACACTGCTATCGGGGGGTATCTGTGTTAACAGTCGCGCTTCCTTTGCATTTGACGATCCCTCCAGCCGCCCAGTAAGAAAACACAGAGTACAGGACGGTATAGATTATGGATGTCAAGAGTCACAGTATTTCGAATCTCCCATTGAATGGGGGAAAGTTCTTCGATTCGACCTCACACCATTACATATTGCCGCGGAATTCGAAGCGCTCGATGTTATAGTGGCTTTACTCAGACACGGAGCCGATCCTGCAGCTGAAGACTCCGAGGGTAACTCCCCTGCTAGGTTAGCAGGCAATTCCAACAAATATCTTTCTAGCAGTGAAGCTCGAGGTATAGTTATAACAATGTTAATAGAAGCTGGTGGATCATATTAATGTAATAGATTATAATAAGTGCGGAAATGTCCAAGCTTCTTGTAAATTATCTTGAACACAAACATAATAAATAAATATTTAAGGTATAGAATATGGATAATACATAGTGACTATTATAGGCCCCCTATAGCTAGTATGATAAGAAAGAGGATAAAATCTATTCCCTGAGTTAAGTAATATTCCATTCGAATAAAGTGTAATACCGGAGCATAGTAATTATCTACCGTATTTTACAGATCTGGTGGACCTGGCGGCGAAAAGTTATAGTCTTCGCCATCAAGAAGCCAGTTAACAGTATAGCCATTAATTTGGTCACGATCATCCCAATCTTCCATGTCACCCGGAGGAGGGTTGGTTGGGTTGCCTCCCAATAGACGATTTGGCTCTTCTCTCCCCAACACCCGGCCAGGATCCTCAGGATCAATCTCTCGGCCTCCCCGGAAGTGAAGGTTACCACCCTCGAGAATAAGTCTCAGGCCAGGGCCTCGAACATACCCCTGGCGCCATAGCATTGCCCCAAACCTCTCTAAGTGTTCCATAACTCGCTCCTCAAGGCGGGCCGTATTCCACGTACCTTGAGGCTCCTGATACCCTACAAACCATAGCTGACCTGGGCCACAAGCATATGTGCTTCTTGCCGTGAGCACTCTGTCTCGAGGATCAACACGCCAAGCCCACATGCCACTACCCGATCCCCACACTCGTTGGCCATGGTACACAGACATCGCCTCCACGCCTATGTAGCTGTGACTATCGATGTCTTGTATCCAGTCGATGGGTTGTTGGCTGGAACTTGGATCATGTTGAGCAGGCACGGTATGTCCAATGTGAAGGTGAAAGATCAATTTCCCACAATCCTGCAAAATAACGAGCAGCTCTCCTCAATGCCTGGGTGATGGCGGGGAATCCCACGAGCTTATCTGATCCGAATGTAAGATTTCGGCTCGAGTATGCTGCAACGAGACTACTCCATCGCATACATCGTCTTATCCCTCAGACTTCAACGAACTGGAAGCGGTTACTATAAAGCTGATTGCAAAATAGTTTGCTTAAGCTGACACAGCTGGACAGCTAACTTCAGTAGCTTGAAGGGACTGACAGCTCTAAAGGACATGGCTCGTGGAGAAATCTATCAGTCTCAGTGATATAACACGTTCCTGGAACGTCCAACCGCGGCTATTGGTAGGATCATCGATATCAAGTGGTGTCGGCTCTGCACACACGGCGAGGTTCCTCTCAACGCCAGACCAGTCTAAATACCGCAACGATATTGACGTTATGGATTGTGACACTTGACAATTTCTGAGAGACCACACTGTAATGTGCAAAGCACTCGACGCCGATATTGTGATGTAAGAATGACTGTAGATGCAATCCACCCGAGCAATGTATTCGGTTTCCTCCTCCTGGCTGTCTTGAAGAATACAAGGCTGTCAATACATATATACTCAAGATTTAACCGAGAAATAGTGACCACAGCTACGCAGAAGTTTAGGCAAAGGCGCAAAGTAAATTCCTTTCAATCGTTCGGGCAGTGATGCTGTTGTAGTACTCACGCCTTGGTCTTGCCCTCCCCAGCAGTAGCTGAGTGCACACCACTGGACACACTTACCAGTGTCTTGCTCGTGCAGATGAAGATGGAAAGTACGATTTTCCCGAATCATATGGATCATACTCCGTAGTGAAGAATCATCCGAGGCGAGGAAGCAGGAGCCTTGGTCGCAATGTTGACCGCAGCACTCACTGAGTCGTCGATGTAGAAATTCGAACACCTCACCAGAGTCAACTTGCCAATTGATGGATCTGAACAATGTGTCCTCAGCAGCCGCACTCCCTGCGTCCCAATCAGCTAAACCATTCTAGGATTGGTTTTTGTCTCACCAGCTTCAGCCACAATTCTCGTGCTCCTTTAATTCGCTGGTCAAGTATGACACGTGACAATGCTCGCATGCATGCGGCGCAAGTTGTCATATTGAAGCCATCGCCGTGCTTAGCATTTCACTGACCTCCCAGTACTATTGCGTCCCAAGCAACTCGATTGTCTGATGGACGGACAATCGCGGAGTGTACACAGACAACTCGACGCGTACGTAGTAAAGAATTGAAGTATTATCACGTGAGAGATTGGAAAGGATCCAATGGACAATGCTGTTCAGCCAGCCGTAAAATGTCACTATTTCCAAAGCTTAGCCGTGGACATTGTCACAACCAAAGCGGTCCGTCACAACCTCTAATGGATTTTCCACTGATAGTGAAGGTGTGGTCTTATCTCTACTACGTAATATTCGACAATATGTCTAACATTGATTTGTCCCTCATTCCTCATCTTAGCAGCATGGGATGAAATGAGCTTATCTTCATTACCACGACCGGCTGTGTATTCTTCCCAAACCACCCATTACATGTCGCACCGCATAGTTTCATGTGATCGAACGCCTTTATATGCCTGTGATGTTCATATGGAATCTCTATGACTTCTATGGGCACGAGATGTTATCTATTACATGAAGTTTGTTGGGACGCCATGCCTCCCCACCCGGGTTTAATATTACATCGGATCTGGGTGCCTTTTCTTCGAGAAAGGCGCATCATCCAATCCCATACCGTTGTTTGCGCAAGCTTTCTGAGCTAAGACATGTCTCAGACGAGGAATTTCCATCCCTCGAGTCACTCCCGCCATTTCGCACATTGCAAGGGAGAGCCAGGCGAATAAGGTTATTGATTAAGCTTCGAAGCCAAAACGTATCCAAAGCAATGTTATGCATCATTAGAGCGATGCAAGGGAGATTTCTGAAGAATGGATCAACTCTCCCTGATCGCGAATGGCCCGAAAGGTTGCAATGGACAGCCTATGGCTATAACGATCACGTGCTGTAGCGATTTTCGGGTTATAACGATTGACTTTTGTGCCATCGTTATATGCTTTGCTGTAGCTTCAAATATCTGATCAACTTTGTCCCGTGCATGATACGCGCGTCCCTTGCATGATACGCGTGTCCCGTTATTGCCACTTAGTCCAATGGTCAAATGCAACATTCTTGACTGATCCAGGGTCCCGGCGATCCAGGGTCCGGCGATCCAAAGCTTTTGTAGTCTTTTGCAAGGGAGAACGAGTTGCTCTGTTGTAATTTTAAAGCCAAGACCCTCTGCATGGCACATTGTTCGATCTGCAAGCATCACTCGCAACGGCCTATGATTCCAACTGGCTATTCACGATGAGTCTGCCGTTATCTAGGATCTTCTCTGTTGCTTTTGCAACACTCTTCCTAGCAGTCATTGCTATCAAGACTTTCTTTCCAGGAAATGACCCGTATCGTTGTCGCGCCCTTAAAGACACTGGGCGTTGGATCGACCCGCCACGGGATGAAGAAGGCAATAGAAACCCTTTCCAGAAGTGGCAGCCAGATGGATGCATGCTCAACCACTATGCATCGAACGATATTCGACGATGTATGGAGGACCGACGAATCACAATTGTTGGTGACTCAACTTCTCGATATGTGGCTCATGGGTTCAGCCGCCTGGTGCGTATATACATACCAATGTCGATTATTACCACCGACCGGTACTAACGCACTGCTTTCAGATCGATGAGATGCGATCCGATTCCGACAGAGAACACGGGAAAATGCCGATGTACAGAGGTTTCAACATGACATACCATGGTCAAATGATTCAGCGTCTACCTAACGTCTGGCTCTCCCCCCATGGCAGTCCGGGCCAAGGACAGTTCGCCCGAAATCTAGAGGCCTTCCTGGGCGAGAAGCAGAGCCCGCCATCCATTATCGATCAGGAAGGACCAGCATTAATATATATTGCCGCTGGTGTCGCATTCAACAATGAGCATAGTTTAAGGCCAGAGCTCAAATCCAACATAACCAACGACACTGCAATCGTTTCTTGGGAAAAGCGTTTCAAGTCATATAAAGATCGCTTAACAAAGATTGCCAGCTTCGTCAAGGAACATACGCCAAATGTCGACGCTTTTACTGCCCCTATGGATCCGATCGATGGTCTAGGAAACCAGATCTTTTATGCTCCTCCTACTATTCCTCTCTATCTCGGTAACAACTCCGAACGCATGGAAGACTCACACAGACGAGAAGCTGAGGTCTTTGACATGCACGATTGGTTACATGACATCGAAGAGGACTGGAGGCTCCCTTTTGTGTGGTCCATTTCGAAGCTTACAGTTGGCCAGAAGAAGGCTTGGATCAATCCAAATGCCACGGAGCTTCATGTTATACGCCAGATCGCAGATACTCGGGCAAATATCCTTCTCAATCTGAGATGCAACGCAAAGCTTGATCGGATAAGATCTTACCCTTACTCGCGCACATGCTGTACCGATTACGGAACCAAGCCAATTTCTCAACTTGGCTTCGTCTTCTTTGGCATTATTTACTTGGCTACAAGTATTATTTTCGAGGTCCTGGATATTTGTGGCAGCAAACCACGACAAAATCTGTTTAACATGAAAGTTGGATTCCTCATCCTAGCTCTACTCATGTGCTATTATGCGGATCGAACGCAGATAATGGCCAAGGGCAACAAGCTGAGGTCGCGGATGGAATTCTTCACTCTTTGTTTGCCATGCATTGCCGTTACACTCGCCACGATCCGGCGTTCGCCTTCCCCTCCTTCACGGGGTCTCGATACCACAACAACAGTAAAGGCAGCAGACCAACCTTTCCTTTCGCGATATCAGACTGATGAGTGGAAAGGATGGATGCAGTTCTTCATCCTCATCTACCACTGGACTGGAACCTTGAATAACTCTGTATTCTTCTTCATCCGTGTATGTGTGGCAGCATATCTTTTCCAGACTGGCTACGGACATACTCTATACTTTCTCAAGAGGGACGACTTCTCATTCAACCGTGTGGCAGCTGTTCTTCTGAGGTTGAATATTCTCACCTGCTCACTTGTCTACTTTATGGATACTGACTACATGTTCTATTATTTTGCACCTCTTGTCTCCTTTTGGTTCCTGGTAGTGTATGTTACCATGGCAGTTGGAGCAAAGTACAACAGCGATCCGCAGATGGTAGTGGCCAAGATCTGTCTTTCATCCGTCATCGTCTCAACGGTCTTTTGGGCAACTCCTTTCACCAAATGGGCGTTTTACCTCCTCAGACTCGTCTTCAACATTCAATGGAGCGACGCAGAATGGCAATACCGTGTAAGACTCGACATATTCGTCGTATACGTTGGCATGCTGGCTGCTGTCATCAATAACGAAATGAAAAAGACGCTACTTCGCAGTCGATTTCAGCACATCCTCGCGATCGCCGGTGTTTTTGCAATTGGCCATTACTTCAGAGCGACAGCACATCTTTCGCAGACGGAATATAAGACATGGCACCCATTCATGTCTTTTTTCCCCGTGCTAGGGTTTATCGCATTACGGAATGTCTGTGGTTCTGTACGAAATTACCACTCAATGGCGATGGCCTGGTTGGGCCGTTGCTCTTTGGAGTTATACATCCTGCAGTTCCATCTCCTGCTGGCAGCGGACAGTGAAGGGATTCTGGTTGTGGATGGTCTTTTTGGAGACGGGTCAGTTCTTGGAGACCGTTGGAGGACCTTGTTTATTGTGGTTCCGATATTCCTATGGGTTTGCAGTTCGGTGGCTGAATCCACAAGTCATGTCGTCGGTCTGATCATGACAGAAGCTTCAGATGGAGATGGTTACCAGAAGCCTGGTGCTGTTGAATCGGAAAAGGTCAGAGGATCAACATATCTTAAAGGGCCAAAGGTTCGTGTGTTGGGCATATTGGGCATTATGTGGCTGCTGAACCTTGCCACGCCGGGACATATTCTCTCAGTTCCTCAAGATGGTGGTCACTCTATTAGTAGCTTCCCTTCCCAGCCAGCGGACATACCGTATTAGGATGTAACTTGGTATATCAATAGAGGCTGCATAGAATGCAATAGACTCAACATTAGCGCGGAGTTTCCCGAAACAATACCCAAATGGCTAGATAGCCTGATGTGGTTGCTGAGTCCAGTACGCGCCAGGCGCCATGACAACGTCAGACTCAGTGTCATCACCAATGCACCTATTGTTCAGCTTTTTCTTCCACTCGATCGAGTAGTGTATACAAGTCGGGAACCATTTATTGTAGGCGGGCGTCACGTCCCATATAATCACTCGCAACAGGGGTGCAACAGGAATAGACGGGAGCGACCGTTCCGGATCTGTCTAAGTGGGGTTGCATCAAGGATGCCTCATTATGTATCCATCGCCCAGCTGAGAAGTTCGCTGTCATTTGCAGGGATCTTAACCCATATGATTGGCAATGCGCATACTCTCGACAGGGATGATCTATAGTCACGAGCTAAGGAAATGTGCCTTGTGGGGGGCGGGGTTTTGACACTTTCCCCTCTCCTTATCGAATACCTGGGTTTTCTCTATCCTCTTCAATTTCTCATCATTCCCTCGGTCATACTGTACAATATTCTCGATCGCAAATACCTCTACTCTAGCCTTCACGTGTTTGTTTCGATATACATCATTCTCGGATCACTCGTTTGGAGACAGTCGCTCTCTAGACGAGTTGGCTGACCCGCACTTTAACCATGTCAACCATATTGTCCCAACCATCCCGTCCGAGCGACCGTTACGGTTTCGAGATAGTCATCATCTGCGCTTTACCACTTGAGGCTGATGCCATAGAAACCCTATTTGATCATCGCTGGGGCGATGACGGTCCATTTTTCAACAGAGAGCCAGGCGACTTGAATACCTACTCCACAGGCGTGATCGGCCGTCACAACGTCGTTCTAGCCCATATGCCAGGGATGGGTAAAGCGAACGCGGCAGCAGTGGCTGCAAAATGTCACATGAGTTTTCCCAATATCAGACTTGCCCTTGTGGTCGGCATATGTGGTGTTGTCCCCTTCAGGCGTAATGGCGATGAGATCGTGCTCGGAGATGTGGTCATTAGTGATGGCATTGTTCAGTATGATCTCGGACGGCGACTGCCAGACCAGTTCGCCCCCAAAACCACACTACTGGACGCTCTTGGGAGACCTAATCCTCAAATACGAGGGTTTTTAGCTAAACTGAAAACATATCGCGGCCAGGAAGATCTTATCAGCAACACAATCAAATGCCTAGATGCGATGCGCTGTAACCTACGACTCCTTGCGACATACCCAGGCTCTGATAACGACAGACTTTTTGAAGCACGCTATCGTCATAGTGAGGATCAGAAATCGTGTGAACAAGTCGGGTGCGACGGCAAGCTCGTGTCGCGACGTCGTCTCGAGACAAGCGGGACCTCTTTCACACCTGCTATCCATTTCGGATTGATGGCATCTGGAGATTCAGTCATGAAGTCTGGCGAAGATCGCGACAGGATTGCAGGAGCGGGAGATTGTATTGCGTTCGAGATGGAGGGTGCTGGTGTTTGGGATAACTTTCCCTGTATCGTCATCAAAGGTGCTTGCGACTACGCCGATAGTCACAAAAGCAAGATCTGGCAACGATATGCAGCCGCGACCGCAGCGGCTTGTACTAAGGCTCTTCTCGGTGTTTGGACACCGTCATTTACCCAAGGTAAGTTCTACCACACCCCTCACGACAGGAAATAACTGAGGTAAAAGATATTGCTGCGCGTGTTGTCGACGAGCCTCAGAGACAACCCGTCTTCCTAGTGCCGTTTTCGAAAAACGACCTTTTTATGGGTCGGGAGGATATTCTTATGAAGCTACAAGGTCTACTGTTTGAACAAGGGCGGCAAAAGGTCGCTCTGGTCGGACTTGGGGGTATCGGCAAAACTCAGATCGCTCTGCGCCTCGCTTTCTGGGTCAAAGAGAAGAGGCAGAACTACTCAGTCTTCTGGGTGCCAGCGCTTAGTCGTGCCAGCTACGAGCAGGCATGTGTGCAAATCAAAGACGCTTTCGGTATTCCAACTTCTGACGACGGTAATGTCATTGAAACTGTTCGCCAATATTTGAGCTCAAAGCGTTCGGGCAAGTGGCTTCTTGTGGTCGACAATGCCGATGACATACAAATCGTCATGGGCTCAGCAGGTGTGGAGAGCGGCATATATCGATCGCTTCCTCACAGCGAGGAAGGGCGAATCTTGTTTACAACACGATACAGAAAACTGGCAGTATCAGTTGCCGGGCGGAACATCATCGAGATACCCGCAATGAGTTCAAGCGAAGCGACAAGCTACCTCAAGGAGGCTCTGGTTGAGGAAATCTGTTCGAGTGATAAGGAAGTCACGAACCATCTGTTAACTCTACTGACATACCTTCCACTGGCCATCACGCAAGCGGCTGCATACATGAACGAAAACCAGATATCACCCATAGAGTATCTACAGCTCTTTGAGAACACAGATCGTGACCGAATAGAACTGCTCAGCGCCGAGTTTCAAGACGACACGAGATACGAGCAGTCTCAAGATCCCGTAGCCACTACCTGGTTCCTCTCGTTTAACCAGATCCGCATGACAGATGAACTTGCCTCGCGTCTTCTGACGTTTCTGGCCTATGTCGAACCTAAGGCAGTGCCCCTGTCGATGCTGCCTGAATGCGAATCACGTCAGCAAATGACCCGAGCACTTGGTATAATATGTGGCTATAGGTTTCTGGATAAGCGAGGATCCGACGAGGTATTCGACATGCATAGCTTGGTACATCTGGCAATACGATCATGGGTTGCGGAGAATGACCCGGGTAAAATGCAAAGCCAGGCAGTAATAGCACGTCTAAGGGAAGTGTTCCCGACAGTTGATTGGGAAAACCGAGATGTATGGCGGCAATACCTACCACACGCAATCAAACTTCTCAGATGCGCAGATGATGAGTGGAGCGAGGAGCTATGCAAACTAGGTTTTTGGGTTGGCCGATGTTTGGTTATAGATGGGCGTGTGAAGGAAGCAGTAGACCTGCTAGAACGAATGGTTGCAGTCAGAGAGACGACACTTATAGAGAGCCACCCAGACCGACTGGCATCACA